>PVJX010029345.1:0-23021 GCA_004027295.1 Dolichotis patagonum
AAAAAAAAAAAAAAAAGATAGATTGTTTCTTCCAAGGCGGCAAGGTATCTGAACTTTTGTTTTGGTTTCTTTGAGGGCCTTTCCCTGTCTGACTGCCTATGTTTCTAACTAGCTCAGCTGCCTGTAACAAAAGGGAAAAACTGCACAAGAGAAATTGTTCTTTTTAAAACTTTGTCCTTTTGAAACTGCCTAGCTCTGTAGCAGTTTCATGGCTTTGTAATTACTTTGTTGACCCTGTAACCACAAGGCCATAACCAAACATACAAAATGTTTGATTGTACATTTGTACCAAGCTTCGTAAACTGATGATCATTAATCTACACTTGTAACGAATGATCTCACCTGTAACTAATCAGAATAACTTAACTGCCAGATTGTTCTGTTTTGCCTTTGTACCTCCTTGGTATCTCCTGCTTGTGCATCATATAAAAGCCCTAGACCACCAGAGATCAGGGCCTGGTATTCCGTGAATGATCCCAATTAGTGCCCATTGAGGTAAGTAAATCTGCAGCCAAATTTGGGGTGTCATTTCAGTGTTTCTGCTTGCCATTGCACTGGCATCATTTATTAAAGAAGCTATGTTTTCTCCAGTACATTTTTTTGGTCTCTTTGTTGAAGATTAGATAGCTGGATTTGCCTAGAGTTGCTTCTGTATCCAATATTCTGTTCCATTGATCCACATCTCTGGTTTTGCAGGGAGTCTTTTTATAAACTCCCGGAGTGTGATGGTGTGAGTAACCCATGTTTTAATACTGCAAGAAACCAGCAGTGCTGTGTCCTTGGTTGTTTGTGTCTTTGAGGAAAGATGTGAGGATAGACAAGTAGGCAGTCTTATTGAACATATGTAGAGTTTATTGTGAAGTGGTAGGTTTTCAGAATGTGAAAGAAAGTGGATCTTCAAGCATAAAAGTGAGCAAGCACCAACATGGCAGTGGCACTAAATAAAGTATCAGATTATATTTTTATGATGAACCAGATGTTTCAAGGACTATCATTTCCTTCCTTTAAGACATTGTTCTTTTACAAGGAAAATGGGCTGTGCTGACCAGCTTCTGAGGGAAAAATATTCCTGTTGACTCCCGAAGTATAGTATATAGTTTATTTGAATCCTTGAGGTTTTACCAATCCCTCACCCATGCTCTGAACTTTTTATGTGCCCTGGACCTTATCAGCATGCTTAGAGGAGGTTATATTCTCTTGGGCTAAGTTTGAAACTGTAAGCTTGTTTGGATTTTATCTATAACTAATGATTAAAGGGGCCAAAGGAAAAATATCTGTCTTCTTTGTTTTCACGTGGCCCCAACCCCCGTTTCCCCTATAGAGCTGCTGCCTCAGGCCCTGTTATAAACCTCTGGACTACAGGGTACTCTGGTCATTAGAGAACTCTGGGAGGGGTCAGAGGTGGTAAGACTTTGAGGCCAGCTGCTCCTCCTCAGGCAGGTCCTGAGGCCTTGGGGTGCTTATCTGAAAAGCATGCAGGTGAGCACTCCCTAGGGCTTTCATAGGGGTGCAGTGAGTATCAGATGTCAAGGTATTTAGCAGATGGTTATGAATTGCAACAAAAACAAAGTCATTATTATTCTGAGCCCTGATTGTGATTCTGGTTTTTCAGGGGGAAGGGTGGGTGGTTCGTTGTGGGCTGATCTTAGTTTGTCAAGTTTGGGGAGTGTTTGGTCTCTTTAGGATTAGAATATGTTAACCACCTTTGCATTATATTTGATCTCCCATGCTCACAATAGTGTAATCCCTTGGTGTCATAGTTTCCTTACTTGCAAAGTAAAGATAAAGTAAGGATTATTGGTCTATGTAAGCATCGGGATTAGTTTTAGGTACCTAGTTAAAGTCTTACATAGATTAACTCATCTGTCCATTACATAATCTAGTTAGATGGGTACTATTTTATCCATGCTTTCTAAATGACGAAACTGAGGCCAGAGAGCTTAAATGGCCAACTGGAGTTTATACAGCTATTAAGTGGCTAAAGTAGGACACATATCCAGTAGTCTGATTTGAAAATCTCATTTCTAGTTACTCAGCTATACTGCTTTTAATCCTACATTGAGGTAAAAGGAAAAGGATGAGGTAGGAGAGACACCCAGCTTCTCTCTCTCTCTCTCTCTCTCTCTCTGAAGTTAAGATGTCATTCAGGTTCATGCTGGGATTTGGGGCTCATGTTTCTTAGCCCCTCCCTACTTAGCTTCTTCCAGCTGTACCTCTTTCAGGAAGTTTTCCCAAATGAACTTCACCCACATGGTCATTTCTAGTTTTTCTATCTGCTTTGAACTTATGAACCTATTGTAACTCTTTGAAAATTGGTATTCAATTCAACATGCATTTATCAAATGCATAGGATGTAGGACTATATACTATAGACATGGTGTTGTAACCCAAAAATGAGATGACGTCCAAAAAGAAAAAGGAATAAGCGCTTTATTTTTTATGCTGGTACCCAGCCACACAGATGAGATGGAACTTGCAGTCTGTGCAACAGGTTAAGCTTCTGAAGGGGTTTATAAAGGGAGAGATTGCGCGCCAGGGTGGGGAGGGGAACCAGGGAGCGGGAAAAAGGCCTTTGTTGCCTTATTTGGTATTAAGGACGAATTTTTTTTAGAGACAACTAGCTCTGCGGGAGATTAACAGTTCTTGGTCACTTCATTGGAATTTGCAAAGGCTGAAGCCTTGCAAAAAGGGGGTTTGCCTAGCTCCTGGAGTTTAAAAAAACTGAAACTAGGAACAAAAGAAACGGCGTACAGAACAGAATGGCGACGCTTCTGTTAGAGTACAACACATGGATAAAATATTCTTCCCCACTGGGCATCTATAACCTTGTTGAAGACATGGACAAACACAGTCCTGCGAAACACAATTTAAGATCAGTGTTGCAAAAGAAATACCAACAATGGATTACTGAATTATGAGGAAAGTGATTTGTTAATTCAGACTGGTGGTGGGTAGCTCTGAGAAAGCCTGTCAGTTTGAGCCTTTTCAAGGGGTCTTAAAGAGCATGGTGGGGAAAGCAGTGGTGGGAGAAGAGCATGAACAAAGTCTCAGCCTATGATGTATGCTGAGAAAGGCAAGCAGGATTGTTGTTACCATAGCCGCTTTGTTTTAACTGCTAATAGGAACAGAAGTCTTGCATTTTATTTAAATGGTCAGTGGAGGCTTTGCCCTCTGAGCTCTTGTCCTGGGTTGTCCCAGGCTGGTATACCACCAGGCACAGACCTTCCTTCTCCTTAGGGAATAGGCGAAGACAGCCTGGGTGTGCTATTTGGTTATTTACTCAGTCATGCTATTCCTGGCTCCTGATCTGGCAAGAGCAGCCTCTCTGGGTCAAAGCAGGAGAAGCGCTGGAGCCCTGCAGAGGCGGAGTGTAGCAGGGACAGCACCTGGACTCTGTGGCAATGACTTGGAAGAAGCCACGCAGCCCTTACCTCTGGGAAAGCACCCAGCAGTGTTGCCTTGAGTTGTTCTGAGGTTTTGGGTCCAGCTCCAGGTTAAGGTAACGATCACCTCTGAAGAAGCGAGGACATAACATGGCTGTCAGGAGTGGATGTGGATGGTATGGGACAGGCAGATGTCCACTCTGCCCACACTGTTCTGACTTTGGCCACTGTTGGTTCCCTGTGAGACTCTGCTGGGACAGAAAACAGAGGAGGAAGAACTGGTTGAATCAGGGCTGAGGGCAGAGAGATGAGCTCAGCGTTGGGTGTGTTGAGTCAGTCAGAGATAAGATACTTGGGCTCAGGATGTATGATCCTAACAGAGATTTGGAAATCTCCAGCCTAGAAATCCTGGCTAAAAACTTGACACTGTTTGCAGTGGCCCATGCTGTAATCCTAGCATTTAGGAGGCTGAGGCAGGAGGATGGTGAATGAGGCCAGCCTGGGCTACACAGTGAGTTCAAAACCATCCTAGAAGAGAACATAGCAAGACCCTGTTTAAAAAAAAAAGTTAAGGTATTGTGTTCGAACTGAGTGTGTTTGAACTGAGTATATAAAGGAGACCTAGAAAAGCACTGAAGAGGTTTTGAGAAGAGAAATGAGTTGTGCAAAGGAGCGGGGACACATGTAGTCTGCATCAAAGTGTGCAGTAACATCAAGGTGCAAAGCTTCCTGGCACTGACAGTATGGCAGTGGCTGGTGCCCCACAGAGAATGCAAGAGGTGAAGAGTCCAGATGCACTGGGTTGAGGAATGAGTGGAGGTACTGAAGAGAGGGAGAATGAAGGCAACGTTTCAGTAAAGTCGGCTAAGAATGTAGGCTACAGAGGGGTGGTGAAGGGAAACATGAGCTAAGAAATACTGCTTTTAAATTGGAAGTGCTTGGATGTGCCTGTTGTGTTGAGAGGAATACGTCAGTAGAGAAGGAGTTGAGAGCATAGAAAGCCTCGGTTTCAGGGCTCAATGGAGTTCCACAATTTCATTTTGGCATCTAGGGAAACCCAGGCCCTTTAGGCAAAGCAGTCTTCCAGCCAGAAAGCCACCATGGTAAGTCTTTCTTACCATGAACAGGCCTCAGCACTGTTCATACCCCACCAAACCTGTCTGGTGCCTTTGTTATGTGAAGGAAGCCCCGGGACCTAACTTCTGATCAAACCCAAATCTCCACCTGTCTCCAAGGATTCAGCCTGTACTCAGTAGCAGGAAGCTTTCCATGGGTGTCTGCTCCAATATTATGGAAGGTGAGGTAGCTGGGAGTTGGGTGGAGCAGGAGACTTGCCTGGCACAGGGGAATCTGGGTGGATGCCTGGGTAGTACCTTAGGCCAGAATCTACAGAGGACCTTGTCATGCTGCCACCTAGCAGTCATCTGGTGTATAGCAGGAAGGTTTTGAGGCCACTCAATGCAGGGAACAGGCAAAAAACAAAAAGAAAACCTGCGAATCTTCAGAGAGAACACCACCCTGAATCAGAGAGAGATTGAACTTCAAGTGATGAACACAGAGAATGAAGCTACAGATCAACTGCAGCAGAGTCACAATAAAACAGACAGCTCAGGGTCACAATGTATCAGACACTTATGCCATCTAACATTCCATTCTTTGAGTTAGTCATTATTGTTTTTCCTGTTTTACAGAAAAGTCATATCCCTGGAAAGCTCGAAAGATTTTGTTAAATCCTGTGCTTGTTCAGTGGGAGAGCTGGGGTTTAAAAATGGGTCTTCCAACTTTGGGAGGCTGAAGTAGGGGGGGAGCATAGAGTTGCATTTTAGGAACAGCAGGTGCAATCCAACATATGAAATGTGTGGAGTGTGGGCAAAACTAAGCTATAGGGGTCTCTACCCAGCTGACCTCAATGTTCAGATTAAGGCTGGCTGGTGAGAGGTCCTACCATTGCCCAGGAATGTTCAGTTCTGTTGGGCTGAGTGAAGACTCGCCAGGAAACAGGCCCCAGCAAGGCCTATACAGGAGCCAGGCCTAAACAGAGCCTGTATAGGATGCAACAGCAAGGCCTCTACAGAGCTGACACCAGAATTCAAGGGCCCTGGGGAGGAGGGTCTGAGAGAGTGACCAAGGATGACCGTGGACAGGACAGATGAGCACGCCCAAGATCAGAGAAACATGCCAATGAGAACCCTAAGACTAGATTAACCCTGGAAATCCAGACCTTGGTACCTCTTAGGAGGATTTCGGAGAGCCAGAAGAAAGTTCCAACTGAGTCACTGCTGTCAGACCCTGACTTGGGGTCAACTATCCAGTTGGGGATAAGTGGTAACACTGCCTTCTCTTTGGAGCCCCCAGGTGAGAAACAGCAAACATATCTCCTTCTCATCTGCCTGGACTGTGTAGAAAAGATGAGCAGCAACTGGGGAGTGGGTGGAAGATCCCTGTGGGGAGACAGAAGACAGAGCTGGGTGCTGGCTCCCAGTTCCATGTGGTAGCCAAGTCATTCTGCATCTGGTCTTCAAATGCTTTGGGATAAGAGCCTTGTGCTTGGTAGTGTTTTACTTTGGGCACTTCCTAATTACTCTTGTTGGTTTTGCTTTCTTCTTGGTTTTCTGAGTAAAGTCTCCTTGGAAACAGTCACCCCACCCCTGATTTTCTAAATAAGAAGGCAGAATCATGTGTTCCCATGTAGGTCTGGATAACAAAAGAGAACATCTCCTTAGAGTTGGAAGAGGAGTGGGCTGTGGCAGGGAGACGGGGAACATTAAGGAAGAAGCCTAGCAATGGGGGCTGTACCCCATTAATGTCATGTCCCTAACATCCCCAGCTTCTGCAGTCATATACCCTCTATTCTCCCAGTGCCCACCAGCCCCTTTCTTCCTCCACAGTCAATGGTAACTTCCTAGGTATATAAGAAATTGGATCCTACTGGTAATTGATCAATAAATTTTAACCAGTGATTGTGTACATACACTAATGATCCTTTATTTTAATTTTTAAAAATCTGGCTATCTGAATAATACACATTCACTACAGGAAAATCAGAAAAATATAGTAAGAATAATATCAATTGAATCATCTTTTCCATTAACTAAAAATAAACAACTTTATCATTTTCTTTGATGACTAGTAAGATCTTCCCACTTCTGTTTCCAGTCCCTACAGGGTCATTGGTGTTATGATGCTTTGTGTACAGTGGGTGCTCAGTCAGTACTTGTTGGGCGGCTTATTGTTGACATGTGCTCGGTGAGCTCCAATGTTTCCTGTAAACATTAGAAAATATGGTATATGTTGTGGGTGGCTGGGGAGCTGGTTGCACTCCACAGCTGGTTTTTCCCAAATTAGCTATTGTTCCTGCCAGGAACAACAGGCTTAGCTCTGTAGGAAATGGGTCTGGAAGGTACTTCTGGACCACGTGATACGAGCCAACCGAGTGTTAGGTTCTTGGCAGTCGTATACTAAGTGATCTGCCCAAGCTGCTGGGGATAAAAGGATGAAGTTGTTGAGGACAGAATTCACAAACCAACTGGAATTCAGCCTGCCATGTGCAGTCCCAGCGTTAGAGGGGGTGGCTCTGGAGGGATTAATCCAGAAAGACTTCACAGAAGCAGCAGCCTGAGAATTGGGCCTCAAAGGATAAGTGAAATGTGGCAGGCTGAGGCCTTCAGGGAGGCTATTCTAGGTCAAACAAGGAGAGCAGTGATCTGGAAGTCTGAAGGCCGAAAGTGTGTTCCAGAGACACGAAGGGGTGTTTCTACGGCTTTCAATTTCTACAATTTCAAATGTGAATTAAAAGGCGCCTCTCTTGCTTCTCCTCAGCTGTATGGTTTCTAGCAGGGCTTAGGCAAGTGTGCTTGCGCAGTTCAGGCCCCATGTCAGTGCCCTTTTCTTGATGCCTCTGGAATTCTGTAGACAGATGAGACTCTTCTCACTGTAACCAGTCCTTTCTGCTGTTCTAGTCCTTTCCACATTGACTGTCACTGTCAATGACATCGGGGCCTGTTTTCTCAGCTAGACTATGTGCTCCTCACAGGTAGGAAATGTTGGCTTATCCCTAAATCCCCAGCATTTAGATCAGGCCTCACCTAGAGTACACAGTAGATGGTTGTTAGTTCTTTAGTTTGTTTCTTGAACACATAGCAGTCAGTCTGCAGGAGCAGACTCAGTTTCTCCATTTGGGATACATTTTAGGGATGAAGGTAAAACTCTAGTGATGATTTGATTCAGGATAAGAAAAGGTCAGGTTGGATTATACTCATCAACCCCAATTAGTGTTTGATTGAGAAGATCACAATCAAAGCTTATGAAACGAGGGCCCATTATTGAATTGATGAGAACAAGTTTCCTCTGGCAGTTTGACAAGTACATACTGCTTGGCCTCTCCCATCCACCTACAGAACCAGTCTGTGACAGATTTAGGTGGCTAATGCTTGGGATGCCTTGCAGATTCTGCTCCAGCCAGCTATCTAGGTGCTTCTGTGACAAGGGTGGGTCCTGGTGACAAATACTGACCTGATTCCTGGGGTCTATTGTTCCCAGGATGGGTCTTGGGAGGCAGCCCAGTGTCTGAGCCAGCTTCAGAGCTGCCTGCAAGGACTAAGAGGTGATGAGAAGCACATCCCGTGGCTTCCTATCTTGTTGCACCATTGGCCTTATTTGGGACATGGACTATGACCTTCCATATTAATATAAAGAGTTGGGACATTTTTTAAAATAAAATCTCTAATTCCTGTTGGGGAGTTTTGTGTCTTTCAAGCAAGGGTAGATAGATGGAGAAACAGACAGATGTGAATGATGGATAAACAGGTAGTAAATAACCAAATGGGTATACAGATTAATGATAGAGTATGTGGATGGATGCTGGGAAGGCAGCCTGTGCTTGTGGTCCTCCTAGAGACATAAAATGTGCCCATCTGGGACAAGGGTGGTTGGTAGTGCTGGATGCTGCTGCCATAGCTGTGCTATATCCTTGACTTCTTAAAATTTTTTTTCTTAAATTTTGAAACCAGGTCTCTCTAAATTTTGCTCCTTAAAAATTTTTTTTTCTTTCTTTCTTTTTTTTTTTGTACTGGGGATCGAACTCACAATCTTGTGCTTGCCAGGCTGGTGCTTATATCACTTAGCTAAATCCCTGGCCCCCAATTGTTTTTCTTAAATTTTGAAACAAGGTCTTTCTAAGTTGCCCAGGCTGGGCTCAGACCTGCAATCCTGTAGAAATACAGACATGCACCACTGTGACCAACATCTAAGAGCTGTTCTTCAAGCTTTCAATGGGTAGTTAAAAAGCTAAATACACACAGGCAATTCTTTCATTTATTTTTTTCAGGAAACAGCAATGAGTTGAATGCAAGAGCATATCTATATCTTTTCTTCTACCAAGTGATGAGTAGGCTATGAGGGTGAAATACCTGCAAATAAAGCACTTTAAGAAAGAACGTGGTTTTTACATACAATGGAGTACTACTCTGCCATAAAGAAGGTTAAACTTGAGTCAGTTGTAGGAAAATGGAAGCACTTCAAGACCACAACGTTAAGTAAAATAAATTAGACACACAAACTTAAATATTGCATGGATTATATATGAGAAACCCAAATTATAAATAAAGAGCAAGATAAAAGATAGATAATAGGAAGTAGGGAGATACAATTTTCTGAAATGAGAAAGGGTCAACAGATGCAGAGAGAGTGGATGGAGGAGAAGGGAAGGGCATAAGAAAAGAATGAGGATTATTATGTGCAGGAACCAACTCTTCCCAAGGGATGTAAACATTATATACTGAAAACATTTACTAATAGAATGAAATAAAAGAAAAAGAAAAGAATTCCTTTAAAAATAATATAACAAACAAGAAAACAACAGTGTGACAAACAGTGCATGAAGCATCACCTCAAGTGCGTCACGGTAGAATAAGCCTGATGTTTCCAAGTGGCTGTGCTTATGCCTGTGAACTGTCCTGTGACAATCATCATTCACATGCTACATTTCCCCACCTAATGAGATGTCATGAGCATTTTTCTTTGTTGCCACATAGTCTTTACAATTAACTGATTGTATAATATCCCATTCATTATGCCACTGCTGACTATTTAGGTTCTATGTATTTTTTTTCTTCGCTCATTTTAAAAATTAACCCACATAAGATAGTTCACCTATTACTTGCAAATAGATATAGACACATACACACTTAGGCACTTTATTTCTTTCCGAACTCTTTCCTTCATATACATAAAAATTTTCTGCTTGAAATAAATTCTTTAGGGTAAATATTGAGTTCAAGACTTAAAAAATCATATGGCTATTCATGCATATTGATGTCATGCTATATTTTTCATAAGTGATGGTAATATGAATAGTTTACATTATACACATTACCTCATAAACTCTTCCCAACACTTTTAAGGCGTAATTCCTGCTGCATTTTAAATGAGAAACCAGAGCACCATCAGTTCAAGTAATTTGTCCAGGTTCCAGGTCTGTTGTGGCCTCTCCTTTATCCCAAGGGTCTAAAAGAGACCCTGGGGTTTGAGATGACTTCACTAAATATTTTCAGAATAAAGTCTGTAACTGAAGATGAAGATACAGGAAGAACCATGATTCAAACTCAGATCTACTTGATTTTAAAGCCTGTGCTTTGCCCCTTGTGGTGGATTAACTAATAATCAATTTATAACACCCAGCTGAACTGAATCAGCATAGTTCTGGGTGTAGAAGCCCCACCTGGGGATTGGAGACATAATATAATAGGAGAACTGGAGGGGAAGATGATATGCTCTTGATTCTCCTACAGCAGCTTGTCACACTGGTTTTCCTGATATGAGCTCACCTGTTCTCGTTACTGAAGAAGCTCGGGTCCTCACTGTCATTGAGGATGGCTGTGGTTCTCTTCAGGGGGACTCTGATCCTTACCTTGAGTGTCAGTCACTTCTGGGCTCCAGTGCAGTCCCTGAGCCTAGAGGCCCGTATCCTTCATCCCGCTGGTGCAGACTTTCTAGCTTCTACCACTGACCTTTGGGTCCTTGCAGTACAGAATCTTGATATAGACTTGCATGAGACATTGTCATGGGCTCTAGGCCTCCAGCTGGACTCTTGGAGGATACTGTCATGGGCTCTAGGTCTTCAGCTGGACTTGTGCAGGACACTGCCATGGGATCCAGGCCCTCATCTGGATTCTTTGGGTCTGTAGTGCATGGACAGATCTCCCTCACTGACTTTTCCCTATAAATTATGTGTCCTATATTAAATCTGTTCTCCTGTAAACCCTGTTCTCCTGTAAACCACATCCCTTAGACCTTAGCAATTGGCTTTTGACATTCATTTGGGTTGGCAGAGATGAAGATGTCTCCACGACTTTTAATTAAGAACTGAGACCCAGAGAAACATTTATTTAGGCTCAGCACAAATATGGCTGGGCTAAAGTGTTGTGAGTGGGAATCGAGAATCCTAAGTATAGTCACTCTAGAACTCTAAGTGCTTGGCATTTTATGTAGGCTGCCTATGTGGAGCTCTTATGAAGTTCTAAGACCGTAAGAGAGAGGTCCATGCCCTAGGAGAGAGGCCCAAAGTGCTTGGTGGCCACATTAAATTCAGAGATTTTGGTGATTTGACTTATGACTGTGTGACTGAGTGTTACAACTCTATTTACAGAAACATCATCTCCCTATAGAATCACTCTCTAAAATCCAACTCCATGAGCTGCAGAGGAAGACTAACGCTATGCTACCTGTTTTTGGAAGGTATTGGAAAGGTAGCCCCTTTATCAAAAAGTACCAGCCATTTGAATCTTGAGTGGACACTTTCTAAGGTTATATCCTCCTAGTGAAAGGCAGAGACCTGTGCTCCATTTCTTTTGCATAGGATGCATGACTGAGCATTAGAATTGTTCTTCAGAGACTTTCTGAAGAATAGTCTGTCCACAAATGCTGCCTGGCTAGGCAGAGGACTGTGGTATGAGTGCTAGGACTGGCTGCAGGGCATAGAAGAGACCCAATGTAGGTAGGACTTTCAGCATGTTAGGAATTGAATAAATACTTTAAACTCTGGGGTCTCTATGGAAGATTAGGGAGATATATCAGGAAAACTTTGAAAGGGTTTTCAGAAGAAAACTCTCAGAAGCAGGCACATGAAAGAGCACAAGAAGGTCATCAAGGAACCAGGGACCAGAGAAATACACAGAGTGAAGAGATCCCAGTCAAAAGGACCAGACTTCCAAAGGTGTTCCTGTGCCAAGTGCTTCCTATGTGCTCACGGTCCATTAAGGCCTGGGGATGCTGTAACAGCTGAGAAATGTGCCTGTCCTCAGGAAGATGCTGCAGTCTATCTGGAGATAACACAAAACAACAGCAACAAGCACTACATGGTAAATGTTCTATTAGCAATATAACAAAGCAGGAGCACCTGGAGGAAGGGAGGAGACGTTAAATATTTGCAACTACTTAAATGAGAAATAATTCTGGAATCACGCCTGGAAGTGTGAATGAAGGATCAGCTGGCACTGAATGACTGGCTGAGCATCTGAGCCACAGGGATGAGCCAAGTCCCAGGGGCTCAAAGGACACCTAGTGAGCCAGGCTTGTGAGGCAGGAGGTGGGTTCCAATGGAGGGGCTGTCACAGATAGGCAAATGTTATCATTTGCCACCAGAGTCAGTGATGACTGCAATCTGGACTGTATGTGAATGCATATGTAGCCATGTGTGTTTGATGATGTACCTCTGCCTGTGTGTTGATGTGTGACTAAGCGTGTGTGTGCATGGTGTGTGCGAGTGACTACAAGTATGATTGAGTAGAGAGGAGTCTCAAACACTGCAAAAGATTCACAGATGTGAAAATAAGTAGAACCTCATGTATTTGTTGCTTCAAGAGAGTACTCATTTAGCATCTATTCCATGGTGAGCATTGGGAGAAGGAAGATGAATTAGAGAGACAAAGATGCCTGCACCAGTGGAACTTGCCCTCTAGTGTCTAGCAGACATTACACCCATGAGCAAAATAATCACAGACCGTGGTAAGCCTCAGAAGGGAGGTAAACATGGTGGTGTGATGAAGAATAACTGTGAGGGCAGGGCACGTTCTCAGACAGCCAGGCCAAAGGCCTCCATTAGGAAAAACAGATTATGGGAAAGAGCATTATAGGCAGAAGAAACATTTAAAACACAAGGAATAGCTTGATTGTATTTGAAAAAGAGAAAAGGACCTAGTAGGCCTGAGTGTAGCGAATGAGAGCCCAAGAAGTAGATAATGTTCCATGTTTGGATTTCATTGTAACAGAAATGAAAATCTGTTGAAAGGGTTTAAGCAGGGAAAATATACTATAATTTTATATTGAAAACAAGCTCTCTGGATGCTGTATGGAGCTTAGCTGGAAGACTGTGACCAGGAGCAGAGAGACCAGCTGCCGGGTTCTGATGTCCCTCTAGGCAGAGACTCTGCTCCTGCAGCATGATCTGTGGAAGGGGAACTGGGGACTTCCTCTTGGTTCCATGAGATCAAAGAGGACTTGATCCAAGGCTTCTCTGAGAAAGGCCAGGGGTTCGAAAAGCTGGCTGTGTCTGGGAAGTTGATTCCTCTTGTCAGTGGAAATCACTTTGATTTAGTCAACATGTTTTTATGAAGCAGTTGCTGTGTTTTGGGATCTCTGCAACAGCAGTGAGAAGAACATAGAACCCTGCCCTTGCGGAGCTTACCTTGTGGTCAAGTAACAACAGGCAAAATAATAAATGAAGCATGTGAAAAACTTATACAACAGCTATGCAGAAGAGGCAAGAATGAGAGGTAGGAAGCTCGCAGTGGGTGGAGGGTGGGGTGAGAATGGACAGGAGGTATGTGTGTCAGACTCCAGAATATGCACAGGATCCTCCACAGAGCTGCCTCCTCAGCATCCTGCTGATGCCACCACTGTGCCACTGCCTGGAGCCTCCAGTCTAGCTTGACACCTCCTCCTGTTAGTTTCTTCCAGGCTTACCACAGTGTGATGATCTTATTTGTTTTCTTGTCTATTCCTTTAAATAATTCATGACCTTATTTGTTTTCTTGTCTATTCCTTTAAATAATTCAAATGAATTCTAATGTGATTGCAACAGGTATAAATATTGGGAGGAGATGGAAAAGGGGATAGGGTTGGGACTGTGAAAGCCATACCATGACTCAAGGAGCCAAGGTCAGATTTAGGGGGCAGCAGACTTAGGTACTGGATATAAGATGAGTATCAAAGTTGGAATACTAGGTTCCCAACTAGCTAATCCTGAGTTAAAATTTTGGAGATTCTTCTGACTGGGGTAGAAGAGAAGTACAATGATAGGAGAAGAATATGGAAAAACAGTTTGGATGTGAGATCCTGGGGCTTAGGAACTTGGAGGGCTTCTTTCCTTCCTTGGTCTGGCATGATATAATAGGGCAGGACTATGACTGAGATAGACCCTGGCTTGTTCCTGGTCTAGTGCTAAGATAGTAAGAGAGTTTGAACTGGAGAAGCAGGAGATAGTGTAACTGCCCCTGCACTGACCTTAATCCTGTTGTCACACCTATCTCAGGTTGCTACATATTTTCCCCTAAGAGCCTCTGCTAGGGAGGAGTACCCTTAATCAGCAACCGAAACTCTGCAAGTGTTAATTAGGCAACTAACAACTGATTCTATCTTTTGTTCATTAAAGATGAAGAGAATGCAAGGGGCCTCTTTTGCTCCCTGGGTCCTGCCTGTCTTCCAGAGTGGGGTGGGGCCTGGCCCACGGAGGCTGAGTGGGAGACTTGTACACAGAAGAGTGTGGGGGCAGTCTTGCTCTGCCCTGCAGGCACAGAGGAAATGGCCTGATCTCTGAGTCACCGGAGGAGGAGAAAGAGCAGGAACAGAAGGAGGATGAACCTGGGGCAGCAGCAAGGGCACAGCCCTCTGACAGCCCTGGACCCTGGAGCTGGCCTCAGCAGGAAAGAAGGTCCTTCTTGCTGGGGGTAACTGCTCCAACAACTGGTCTTGTTCTGAGCATTTTCTGTTACTGTTTTCCTATTCCATACATAGACAAATACATGCACACACATTGTTTATCACAGGCCTTGGAGGTAGCCACTTGTAAAAAGAGATGTTTAGCGGAAGAGCTTGAGATTAGGACTGGGGGGAATAAAGTTACAGTTTTTAGTAGTTGACTCTTGGCTGTATGATTCTGACCAAGTCACTGAAACTGTTGAAATGGCCCCTGTAAAATGAATGAGTTTTTAAAAAATTCATTGTCATTGTGAACATTTACTTTCCTGTGAAAAAGTAAGATAATACTCATGGCCACCATGTGTAAGCACTGAAATATGATCCCAGTTTAAGTCTAGAACTATCATGAAACTGTCAGAGTGGACGTGTATAGGCCCAGAGTTGGGTAGGTATAAAAGGTTCTAAAGACTTAACCATCCTTTATATGCAAAATGAAAAGGTCAGATTGGAAGACTGCAAGGACCTCAGGGTAGGGTCTACAAACAACCAGACAGATGCTTTTCTAAGGAGAGTAAGTGTTGAACTCACACTAGCTTCCACAGGGCCCGATACTTAGTAGCATATGTCAGAGCATGACCGTTGGCTCAGATGCCAGCTTCCCCCTTAGTAGCTGGGTAGCCTGAGGCATGTTTCTTAACATCTTTGGCTCTGACCAATGGACAGGAGAGAATTAAAAGTATGGGGGAAGGAAAGGCCCTCACCTATCACTATATCATCTCCCCCTGTACTTTACAAAGGAGGGACAAGAGATGCTCAGCGAGGTAAGTGATCAAACAAATCTCATAGCAAGTTAGTGGGCTTCCTGGAGAGGCATGCAGGTTGCTCAGAAGTCTGTCCTCCAAGGCCTTTTAAGTCTTATAATATACCCTGGTTGGATCCTACCTCCATCTGTTGCTGTTGGAGACCCTAAAGCACCAGCTCAGGGAGTTCGTCTTGGGGAGGATAAGCCTGTGGGTGAGGCTGATTTTCCAAAGTCCACAGGTGCCCCCTACTGGAGAGAAGGAGCTCAAGGCAGCTTCCGAATGGGTTTTCTAGAGGGCTGCACCCCCCGTGCTGCTGGGAAACCTGGGAAATCATGGTGAGAGAATTTTAGTATTCTGGTTCACTGTACCGTTTAAAAAGAGATTTAAATAATAATGACTAAAACCAGTGATCTGTTTACCTGCATAATTGCCATCCCAATTTCTCTTCCTCCCTTTGGTAGCTCCAGATTTCCATGAAAGACTTCGTTTAGCATTATGTACAGTTTGAGTTGCTGGTGATAAATTCTTCAGCATTTGAATGTCTCAAGAAATTCTTATTTTTCCTTCACTTTGAAAGATATTTTCATTTTGCATAAAGTTGTTGGTTGACAGTGCTTTTAGTAATTTAAAGATATTTCCCCACCATTATCAGACTTGTATTATATTACTCTTTCAACCTCTGTGAATAATGGATTTTGGTAACTTTATATATTTTTCATTATTGGCTTTTAGGGATTTGATTATAAAATGCCTTAGTTTATTTTTCTTCATGTTTCTTGTACTTGATGATCAATGAGATTTTTAAATAGATATTTTTCTTAAAAATCAAATTTGGAAAAATTTTGGCCATTATTTCTTCAAAATATTCTTGTCTCCTCTACCTATTCTTTCCTCTGGGAATGCTATTTGCACATATATTAGGTGACATTAAGTTGTTCTGTGCTTACTTTATTCTTTTACTCTAGTTTTTGTTTCTTTTATTTTGGGTAGATTCATATGTATGTGTTCAGCTTTACTAATTATTTCTTTGATTGATCATTATTTTTATGTTATTTTAAAAATAACATTATTTTTCTTCTCAGCCATTATAATCTTCATTTCTAAGAAGTTTAAGTATTTTTCTATTGTATGTCTGTCCTTAATCCTTTTGCTAGTGTTTTGAACAAATAAAATATAATTGTATTAACTGTTTATTTATTTATTTATTTATTTATTTATTTATTTATTTATTCTTTTGGTATGGAGAATCAAACTCAGGACCTCACAATTGCCAGGCAGTTGCTGTGCCACTGAGCTAAATCCCTGGCCTTGTATTAACTTTTTAATATCCTTGTCTACCACTTCTATCATCTCTTACCACTGACTGATTTTTCTTTTTATTTCATATCACATTTTCCTGCTTCATTATGTTTGGAAATATTAGTGGATAATAGATGTGAATTCTACCTGTTGGGGGCTGGATATATTTTTGCTTCTTCGTTGTTGTTCTGTGGTACTGGGAATTGAACCCAGAACCTTCACACTGAGCTACATCCTCAGCCCTTTTTTTATTTTGAGGCAGATTCTTTTTAAATTTCTCATGCCTGGCTCAAATTTACAATCCCCTGCTTCAGCCTCCCAGAGTACATGTGTGCACTAGGTCTGGCATATAAAAATCTTGAGTTTTATTTAGGGGTAGCTAAACTACAGGGGAGCAGTTTGATCCTTTAAAGTTTTGCTTTTTAAGATGTCTTAGGTGGGGCTAAAAATGCATTTATTCTGAGACCACTACTGAGACAAAAGCCCTCTTTTCGGTTCTGCGAATTGAACCATGGCTTCATGCTTGCTAATAGTATATTCTTCCAGTGAGTTATACCCCCAGCCTCAACAAGACCTTTGTAGTGTCTTGACATCCCAGCACTGGTTCAAGACCCCCCGGCTCCACAGTGTATACACAAATCTGAGGCTTCTCCAGTCCCTTAGGTTCATGTTATCATCTGCATTGCTGAGTCCTACATCTGCAAACGTACTGTACCTGTACTGTACTGTACCCATGCCCTGTGAATATGGAGATTTTCCACTCTGGCAAGTGGGAACAGACGCTTTCTCTACCTAACCCTGGGTGGTTCCTGGGATTGTTCCTTTTCAAACTTTCAGGGGATTCCCTCCCTACTGCCGGGCATTTCCTTACTTGAAGAAATTCATCATTACTCAGCTAAAGATTTGAGGGCCTGACTCCTGGTTGTGAGAGCTCTCTCTCCCTCTCCCTCTCCCTCTCCCTCACCCTCTTCTCTCCCTCTCCTCCGGCTGCACCTCTGTCCTCTTCACTGCTCTGTCTCAAAACTGGCTGCTTAGTCTTTCTGGAGCCAACTCCATGTCTTCATTCCTGAGCAATCGGGGCAGTCTGGTTTCTTCCCTGAGCCATAGCAGACTGCCAGGACAATCTTAGGGCTTGGCCTGTCTCACAGAAATCAGGGTTTTATTTTGTTCCTGATTCAGTGTCTTGGCATAGGCTATTTTCTGTATTTTGTCATATTTTGTCATGTATCTAGGGGAAGATAAATTCATCCCTATAGCTCCATTCTTATTGGAAAGAAAGTTTCCACTTTATATTTTTGTTAGTTTAACATCATTGTTTTGGCCTTTTCAAAATAATTAAACTCTGAAATTATAATTAGAGTTGTATATCACTTTAAACTTCCAAACTGAACAAATATGCAGTCTTCTCCCCCTGAAAACCCTGTGTTTATCTCAGGTGAGGCTGAGAAACATCTCTTGTGTTCGTTGTTTATAATCCCTCCCAGGCCAGCATGGACCTGTCTCTATTCTCAGGAATCTTGATAGCTTTTTTAGAACTTGAGAGTTGAAGGGTAGGTCAGAGATGCCAACAACAGAGTGGGTAGGATGTAGTGAAAGGGAGGCAGAAGTTTCCAGGGCTGAGTCCCACAGGCCTCACCCCAGTCCAACAGGTCTCATCCCTTTAGGATGCAAATCTCTGCTTTACTCCACAAACTTGCTTTTGGAGGGGCTAAATTATCTTCCTGCAGAGTAGTTTAATTCATTCAGAACCTGTCTAGTGATCCTACTTAGAGAGACTTAAGCTGAAAGGACAGAGGAACCTGGCCTTCTCTCAGGCAAGGTCAACATCTGTGAGAAATAGAAGGGAATCTGCTTTGATTGGGAAGCAAAATCTGAGGTGTTTTTATTATTTAAGATAAATGTGGAAGTGCCACTACTGCCACGTGGCTCTCACAGCACAGTCCCTAGTGCTGTTATGTGGAAGGGCAGACTCCCAGGGCCCAGGAAAGGATGGAGAATGCTGTGGAGACAGAGTTCTGCTCATGGGGAACGACAGAGTGCTGGTCATCAGCCTAACCCTGCCCCATGCTGCAGCCACCTTGGGAGTACACACTTGGGCTTCTTGCCTGTCCAGGAAATGATTACAGAATGCCTAGGAAACAAGGTCAACGCACATGTGACAAAACAGTCAAGTGTGGGGGTACAACAGCAACATGGGATTTTAGGGGGAGGATGGAAGGGATAGCAATTTGCTTTGGTCTTCTATCCTTGTCTGTGTCCTGAAAGGGGAATGAGTAACATCTGCCAGGCATGGTGGTGGGTTTTTAAAATAATCATTATTCCTCTATTCCTGTGACAATTTTATGTGGTGGGCATGGCCCTTTGGCATTTTGCAGATGCTGCCAATTAGACTTGCAGGAATTAAGGAGTTATTCTGTGGGGCTTGCTCACCAGAATCTGGGGGGACAGAAGTTTCCTGGGAGACGGAGGACCTCTAGGATGTCTTGGTATGAGAAAGTCTGGAGTACCTATTCCGCTCTCTGGATGAAACCCAAGTGTACTGTAGATACACTTGTTCTGGAGATGCCAGGTGGGACCTGTCCCATCACACAGAAGCTGTCCCACCAGGGAGACACCCTGTGAGAGTGATGTGTGGCAAGGGAAGGAGTAGAAATCTAAAACCAACACAGGGCCACGTGGTGGTGGGACAAGAGTAAAGACAGTATTTGGGGGCATAAATGTGATAGGGAGAAAAAGAGCTGGTGAAATTGAGTGTGGGTAAATTACTACTTTGGACCATGTGAAACTGTTTTAGAGATTTAAAAAGATGGATTATGAGCACTTTTATATGTTCAACCTACTAGAAGCTCATCAGAGTAAGCACCAGTGTTTTATGTCACCCATGAAATGTAAGTTGGTCTAAAGGGAAGGTGAGCTGCTCTTGATTTTGGCATCTGGATTGCCCACCTGTCTTAACAGGTATCTGCAGGTAGCACCTGTCTATTATACACCATACATTACATCTGAAGAGTATTACCTAGAAACATCCTGGTACAATTGGTTTATATCAAACCAACTTGTTACTTACTTATGACAATAACTATATAAAATGACTGAAAAGAGTACTGACCTTTTATTGGAGGATCATTTTGATTGACTGCAGCCTGGGTGAGGAACTGCTTTGCAGCCTGTGCGCAGCACATTTGCACAGGATGGAGTGACTTAGGTAGAGCCTCTGAGAGACAGAAGACAATCTAGGGTTCCACAGGAAGCACAATCCACCTGCTCTGTCCACAGTTGGCGCTGTGCAGACAGGTGTCAAATGGCCATCTAGGATTCTATGGTGCTTTGGCGCCCTCGTCAGGAAACATCCTAAAATGCACTGCTTTGTCTCATTAAAATGGAGGTCTAATTTTAGAGACCTTTCAGAGCTTGAACATGGGAGAGGATTTATTTCGCTTAACGTTATTTTTACCAGACAGTATGAGGTGCCCATGGTCCTTTCCAGGCTTTTGTTGTCCCACTCAAAGAACTGGATGGGACACCAGATGAATGTAAGAGTCCAATGTTTAAGGTAAAAAAAAAAAAAAAGAAGAAAAGACCAAGAAAAGTAAAAAAAGAATGCAAAAAAGAAGCAAGAGCAAGAAGTGCTCTGAAGAGACAATACACCCCACAGGCAGGGTAGATCACTATAAGACCAAGAGGACAGTGTCAGTGAGGCCAATGACTGTGTTTTTAAATTTTTTTGGACACCAGATCTGGGCTGTCTCACCCAAGGCTCAGAATCTGCTCTGTGCATGCATCTCAGCCCTGATTTGACAGGGCTCTGTGATTGACAGGCTGTACCTGCGTGTTCTGCCATTTTGAATGTTTTAATCATCGAACTCATTTTCCCTGGAGAGACATAACTTCTGTCTTCATAGACCTACTTCCTGCCTAAAGGAACTTTAGGCCCTACCTGCTGGGAATTACGTGCTCTCCAGCTACCTAAGGCTAAAAGTGTGCTGGGCTGAAAACCAGTCAGAAGACATTGAGAAAAGAGTGTCTGTATATGGAGAACTGTTGAGTTGCCCTTTAAGAGATGAGGGCTTGGTGAACTTGTCAGGAGAGTGTGGAAACAAAGAGGGTTTTTAGGTTACCTATGGCTACTTATGATGACTTTACTTATCTTTACACACAGCGGAGGTGGAGTCTTGCTTTTTGAATAGTGATAATCTGAGTGACAGTTCCCCATGTAGGATTTTTATAGCTTATCTCTGCATCCCTTGAGGAAGGATCAGTTTGGTTCTTTAGGAACTGAGAATAAGACTAGAGTCTTGCCTCTCTATTAGTATTTTGATTTCTCAAAGAGACTTTAGACATGATCTTTGGTGTCCCTTGCAATGAATGACAGTAACCTGCCCAGGAAGATAGAAAGCATTCAGGAATTGTATTGTTTATGTGTTAGCAAGCAGTTTCTTTTCTAGGCTTGCATGAACAAGTAGCACTGGAAAGGCATATTTGAGCATTTGACCTTTGAATTTCTCAAATGACTGTTTCTCTTCCTACTTCTACGGTAAGAGACAGAATAGTCACCTTTGGATGTTAGGTAATTCCTATGTAAACAGATAAACTCAAGACTTGTTTTTGAATGACCAATTGGAGTACAGACACAATGCACAAATAATGTGGTCACTTGGTTAGAAACAGATATGGTCATGTCTAATAAAAACATTCATAATTAAATACATTATGCATTGTAAAAGATGTACTTAATGCACTTGTGTGAAGTAAAGAAATGTTTTCTGAATTTTGGTACCTGGAATTTTCCCCACCTTTTGTGTGTACCATCCTTCTTAACTGTAATCAATTTTTTGCCATTCCTGCTCATACATCTTAAATTCACTCTTGATTTAATGGCAACTTTGTGAAGCCTAGTGTAAAACAGGTTGTGACTTGGGTGACAAATTCCTGTGATAAAATCACTGACTGCTGTATTGCCAATGCACTTTAAACAGGCTGCATGGACAATGAGGAAGTTCTCATTGAAGAAGAGCTTGCTGGACATGAGAGACAGAGGCCAGTCTACAGGCAATGGAGTCCCAACAAATTCAGGCAGGAATTCTGAATTTGGAAAGTTATGATGATGTTCCAGAAGATGATATGGCTGTATTTGAATAAATGTAGATTTTTACACATGAATAAATATAGATTGTACGTGAAAAAATAAGACATCGCTTGAAAATAAGCTTCAGTGTGTCTTTTGGAGCAAAACTTAATTAAGACCTAACCTTATTTTCAGGGAACTATATTACTATTAGCTGATGAGGCAGCAGTCAGAGGGGTCCAGTGGCTGTATAACCAGAAAACCTGAGGTTTATCTCTTTCTAGAAGTAGCCATTACATAGAAAAAGGAAAAAGTTCCTTCTAGAATGTTACTAAGTTTCTTGGATATGGGGGAAATGCATATGGATATGCTCTGAGTAAAAATGGGGGCTGAGGACTAGAGCACAGAGACTTGTGTTGAACATATCATCCATGTCATCACCCCTTTTTGGCTTTTTAAAAATTCCTAGCAGATCTTAAATATAAAAACTTAAATATGTTCTATTTTCCCTGTGATCTTTCATTTAGAACCTATTATTTTTAAAAGATGGTTGAAGAACCAGTTGTCCTTTATTTACCTGAGAGATTTCCATATTGCAGATTCCTGGGCTCCAGTTCAGAGTTAATAAATAGTTCTTTCTGGGTATGTGGTCAGAATCCTCTTCTCTGCCAAACTCTCCAGGTGATTTCCTAGGTACAGAAGGCACACACCCTCCACTTGGGTCAGCACACTGATTGGTTTTTATATTATATTTACTTTTATTTAATGCTCATATTGGCTCAGTCTATATAGTCAGAGATTTTTAAGACATGTATTTAAATGAAAAATTACAAAAATTATAATTCACCTATGTGTTGAAAGCCAGTCTGAAAAAACCACCTCAGCCTGGGCTGTGAAGGTCAGTGACCTCAAGCCACATGTGTGGTTGTTTTATACTCTTCTGTCACAAAATACATGTGAGGTAGCTTGTAGGGATAGTCGACATAATAGTACAATAATTGGAAGAAATAAGTGTGGTGAGATCAGGCCAAGCTCAAGTAGATTCAAGCTCAAATGATTTTTTAAAACTGGATACTTAATAAAAGTCGTAAAAAGGGCACATAGTTTCCTAACACCCAGAGAAAAGAGGGGCTTCTGAGTACTTATGAGATGCAGAGGATGGATGCAATGTGAGTAAGCCAAATAGATGCTAAGGAAGAGAGCCCTGTCTTCAGAAGGCGATCTGAGGGAACATGGTCTTCCAGATCTTCTCTTTTGTTTTCTTTTTTAAAATTTTATAAAAATAATTTTATTTAAAGAGAAAAAAACAAAACAAAACAAAACAGAATAAAGAGTAGCAACAGTACAGTATTCCAAGGAAAAAAGGAAAAGAACAACAACAAAAAAACCTAAAAAAATTATTGCTTGACAAACTACATACTGACTTCTTGGAAATAGTTGTTCAATTTACAAAGTTAAAACATGTAAAGTAAGGGTCGGGGATTTAGCTTAGTGGCTTAAGTGCCTGCCTGGCAAGCTCAAGGTCCTGGGTTCAATCCCCAGTACAAAAAAAAAAAA
>PVJX010029346.1:0-22998 GCA_004027295.1 Dolichotis patagonum
TTTGCTTTCTGTTTAGCAAAGGATACGTGATTCTAAGGCAGGTAGTCAAGCGTGTGAGGAACAAGCTGGCACCCTGGGAAAACTCCTGCTCCAATTCAGGGCCAGTCTTGCCTTGGTTGGTTTTAATGAAACTGTCGAGGATGTGACTCCTTGTGACTTTGCCAGCATTGTCCCACTCTTGCAAGAAACTTAAAAGCCTGCTAATTGCCGCCTGCTCCTTTATAGAAGTCATGATCAATGAGTCCTCAGGGTAGCTACAGAGCAAGGGAAAACAGACAGGTTAACAGCATATTTAGAATCATGAAAATCCATACCTTGGTGGGGTTTACTTTTCTGTTGATTAGCTGGATACAGTTACACACAAAATTCACTCTAGCGCCTGTCAACTGCCACTCAAGCCAGGAGCCCGTCAAGTCAAGGACAACCTGTGTAATTTAGTGAGACCCTGTCTCAAAATAAAAGGCTGGGGGTTTGGCTCAGTGGTACAGTGCTTGCCCAGCATGTGGGTTCAATCCCTGAAACCAAAAGAACATTAAGAGGGTAAATGTCATGTCAGTTTTTTTTAGGGACAGGGTTTCCCTATGTAGTTCAGGCTGGCCTTGCCCATGCTGGCTTTGAACTTTGGACAATACTCCTGCCTAAGCCTTTAGAGTACTGGGATTATAGGCATGCACTACCATATCCAGCTAATGTCTACTCTTTTTTTTTTTTACTTTTGTTTTTTTGAGACAGATTTTCACTATGCAGTTGGCGTTGGCCTTGAACTCACTTTGTAGCCCAGGCTGGCCTCCAACTCACAGGGATCCTCCTGCCTCAGCCTCCTGAGTGTTGGGATTACAGGTGTGAGCCACCACACCTGACTACTGTCTGCTCTTTTTAACATGTATTTTGTTGTTATATTGAGACAGGGTCTCATCATGTATTCCAGGCTGGGCTTGAACTTGCAATCCTCCTGTCTCAGCCTCCCCAGAGGAAGGCACCATGCCTGGCTCAAATGTCTGGTCTTTAAGAGTTAAAGCATTTCCTGGTGATGCTAATAATGGAAAGACCATAGTATCAAGCTGAGAATGAAGATGCTTGCTAAGAAGCTGGCCTCTCTCAGTTTGATTTACATGGAGCCAGAGATTTGGGGTCCTTAAATATCTAACCCCCTCTTATGCCAACCTGCTAAGGTAAAGTGCTCTTTAACCTTGAACCTAGGGGTTTTGCACTAATTCATCAAGGCTTTTTTAAAAAGTTAGTGGTAAGAAAAAGTTCCTATTCCATAGTTGGATTAATGGGCTGTGGTTTGTAGGAGTCTGTGTCCTTGGGAGAATGTTTTCAGTGGGGGAGGGAAGGTTTAAAATAAACCCGTTTTCCAAAAATAGTTGTGATTGAAAGTGTTATTATCCATAACAAATGTTAGTGCTGATGGGAGAGAGGCATGTGCGATTCTTTTGTCTAACAGACAAGTGAAAGTCATATTTCACATTATCATAGGGTTTTCTGTGATTTACAGAATATTTGTGAAACATTACTTGCAGGGGCCATGATTGATATGGAGAGAACAGCTTGTGTGTAGGGGAGATGTGTATTTCACAAAGACTGTTCAACATGAAATTTACAGTCCCATAAAGTGCTTCTACAT
The DNA here is from genome assembly GCA_004027295.1 of Dolichotis patagonum. NCBI lineage: Eukaryota > Metazoa > Chordata > Mammalia > Rodentia > Caviidae > Dolichotis > Dolichotis patagonum. Next base: position 1,628 of record PVJX010029346.1, read on the forward strand.
CTTCGCCAGAGATCTAGTTAAAAGGACTTTACAGTCTGAAACATCCTAAAATTGATTCTAAATTAACGTTTCCTCACATGTATTTGAGATATTGATGGGGCTCAGCTATCAGAATTTTATTAGGAAGCAATAATGTGAGGAACGAGGAGACAGACACACATACACACCAACCTCCACGGCTCTCAGAGGTCACCGGATGTGCACTCCCGGGAGGGTGTCAGGGAAGGCAACCCCGAGATCCTGGCAGAATTGCTAACGAGGTGAACAGCTGTGCACCAACCTAAACACAAGGATGAACAAAGCCCAGCATGAGATGAAGATGATCACTGTGAATGCTATGCTATGCTAGTCCTAAAGCTGAGAATAACTTTCCAAGGCTGTTACCACCTCCAACAGCCAAGCTGCCTCAAGAAAATGGGGGTAAGGGGCTGTTCTAGACCCTAGGGAGGAGGGGTGGAGACACCAGCATGAGTCTTATCAGGATGAACCAAAGATCAAAACTCAGAGTAAAGGCAGACATGCTTTTACAGGACACCAACAGTTCCAGGACACCAGAGCAGGAAACTCTAGGAATGATGCTCTGTATTGAACCCTTGTTGCCAGGATTCCTTACATGTCTTCCTCTATTTTTGAAACGGGAAACAAATAAACAAACAAATCCACAAAAAACCCAAAGTAGCAGCTTTGAAGGTCACAGTGATGCTGATGCAATGCTAATGCAATGACGGTGGCCCATCAGGTGGCTCTGTGGGAGACAACTGGTCAGTTGTGTGGCACAGCAGAGGAGCTCCTGGTCTGGAACCAGACTGGGTTCAAGGCTCAGCTCTGTGACTTGCTGTTTAGTGAAAGATTAAAATAGTACCTGCCTTCCAAGCTCCCTGCACAGAGGTGGCCACGACCAGCCCTCTTGGCTGTGTCTTCTGGTGTTTACCTGAGTATTTGCAAATAATGAGGGTATACTATTTGATACAGGCTGAATTGGGCTTTCCCAAGTCCATGTGTTGAAGTCTGAACTTTTCAATGCCTTTGAATGTGACCATATTTGTGGAAAGGATCTTTAAACACACAGCTAAGGTAAAATGAAGTCATTAGGGTGGGCCTTTAGCCAACATACTTGGTGTCCTTCTGAGAGATGCTCAGGACCCAGATATACCCTGAGGGAAGATGAGGTGATGACACAGGGCCGAGGTGCTGCAGAGGCAACCACCCCTGCACTGCCCTGGATCCCCCACCAAACGTACCAAATGTGTAGTGGAAACTTTTCTAAATGTTCAACCCTTAACTGACCAGGTCCAGCTATTCCCTGGAGACCTGAGTTACACATATTTTGATTTTTTTCTCCTTTAGCTGCAGATCACTACTCACTAAGCCTGGTACACAAGAGTCCTAGGGTTTCCTTTTGCCCTTCTTCTATGCTGTACCCACATCTTTTTTGTTTTTTAAATCTTTATTCCCTTGTTTAGTTGAACCACATTCTCTAGTAGTTTTGTGTATGTGTATGTGTGTGTGAACCGGAAAGTCTGAAAATCTTTTTTGTCCCCATGTTGAGGAGAGACTGGGTGTGTGACTCGGTGTTAGAAATGAGGTTGCCTACCAGCTGCTGTTGCTGACAAGATGTGACTTTGACTCCTGTATCTTTGAAAGCTTTTCTAAAAATGTATGATGGTGGGCATGGTGGCTCCCACCTGTACTCCCAGCACTCAGGAGGTTGAGGCAGGAGGACTGCCAGGAGTTTGAGGCCAGCCTGGGCTACACAGTGAGACCTTGTCTCAGAAAGAAAAAAAAAAAGTGTATGATGGTGTGCCTTGGTGCAGGTCTTTTTCATTTACTGTACTAGGTTCCTTGTTGGGCTTTTTAAAATTAGCTGCTGTGTTCTTCAGTTTTTGGAAATTTATCAGGAAACAACTAGTCTTTTCATTGGAGAATTAAAAATGTTAGTCAGTAGAGGTTATTTTTCTCTCTTCTACATTCACTAGGGTTTCCAGCGAGCATGGGCAAGATAAACATCTGGCTGTTGGCACCCTGGGAGTTGAAGGGGCTAGGGTCTGCAACTGTGTGGTTTTCCTGTATCCTTCAGTTTCCACCTTGTATATCATCCCTGCCCTTCCAACTATGCCCAAGGTCCACAAGTATGGAAGCCTCCAGGGTTCAATTCCCTTTGTTGTATGCAGCTGAGTTTGGAGTGCTGCTCACCTGCAGAGGGTGGAGTGCTTGGCACACTGCTCTCAGTCAGCGTCCTGCTCAGTTCCACACCTTCAGGGTTACTTTCTCCAGTTGCCTGCTTCCAAGCATAAGGTCTCTTGGAGGCCAAGGTGGGTGTCTGCCTTGCTTCTTGTAGCTAATCTCCCCTTGCTGGTACTTAATTTGCAGTTTTCTTAGCCTCCAGACAGTTAGTTCCCCCTACTTGCCTTCTGCTTTCCAAATATTTGTTGAATCCTCCCACGTGTTGTTGCCTCTTCCCCTGAACTTTTGTGACTTTTTATATAGTTATGTCACTGACGTGTGTAGAAGTTGGGGGGGGATAAAGGGCAGCAGTCATGTTTAAAAGAGAGTCTCCAGACAATTAGTAATTTCTATCTCTACTTTACTTCAGTGTGAGATTTGGTGAAGGCTGAACAAAATGATGGGGCTGGCGGTGTAGCTCAGTGGTAGGAAGCTTGCACTGAATTGGATCCCCAATTCCACAAACAAAATAAAAAACTCCAAACCATTAAAATAAAATCTAAAAAGAAAACAGTGGGAAAAAGAAAGAACTGTGCTAATTTCAAGACATCATGTTGCTGGGATAAATTCTGTATATAAAATTTCTGACTATCAAAAGAAAGGGAAAAATAAAAAGGGAGCTGGGAGCGGTGGTGCATGTCTATAATCCCAGCACTTGGGAGGCTGAGGCAGGATTGCCACAAATTTAGGCCAGCCTTGGCTATGTAGTGAGTTCAAGGCCAGCCTGCACTGCATAGTGAGAACCCTGTCTCAGAAAAAAAGAGGGGAGCTGGGGATTTAGCTCAGTGGCATAAGCACCTGCCTTGTAAGCACACGGTTGTGAGTTTGATCTCTGGTAGTGATAAAAAAAAAAAAAGAAGAAGAAAAGAAAAGAAAAAGGAGAAATGTGTTTTTCCTGGTAAAGGAAAAGAAAAGGGAGGAAAAAAAGATTTTTTTAGTTTTTATATTAAGAGATAGCTCTACACAATAATATGTATGTATAAAATTATTTTTTAACCCCGGCCTAGTGGTACCTACTTGTAATCCCACTACTCAGAAAGGTGAAGCAGGAGGAGGATCACCACATGTTTAAGTCCAGCCTGGGCTACACAGGCACTAGAAATCAGCCTAAACTACTTAGGAAGACCCTACCTCAAACAAACAAACAAACAACAACTATATATATATATATATATATATATTGGTACCGGGGATTGAACTCATGATCTGGCGCTTGCCAGGCAGGTGCTTATGCTGCTGAGCTAAATCCCCGGCTTATTTTTAATATTTTTTTGAGACAGGATCTTGCTATATAGCCCAGGCTGGTCTTGAATTTATAACAATCCTCTAGCCTCTGCCTCTCAAGTGCTAGGATTACAGGCATGCAATACCATGCCTGGCTGGTAAATTTTTAATTTTTTTGATCGGTACCAGGGATCAAAGTCACAACCATGTGACTTTGCAAGGCAGGCACTTAAAACTGCTGAGCTAAATCCCCAGCCTGAATTTTTAATTTTTGAAAAAAATGTTTTAAATACTGGAAATAGAACCCAGGGCCTTCATAGTGAGCTACCTCCCCAGCCCCCCCCCCTTTTTAAAATTTGGAGACAGGATCTTGCTATGTCACACAGACTGAGCTCAAACTTCTGATCCTGTTGTCCTATCCTCCCACTTGTGACACTCCTGCCTCAGCCTCCCAGCATATGGGGATTACAGGCATGCATCATCATGCTTGGCTTGATCGTCTTTCATTTTACATTTATTTATTCATTTATCTATTTATTGCAAGGCTGGGGATCTAACTCATAGCCTTGGTTGAGCAACATCCCCAGCCCTGTTGTATGTAATTCTCTTAAGAGGAACTATAGTTACTGTCCACAGTTTTCAGAGGAAGAGACTAAGGTTTGAAAAGCTATGCTTCTTAATGAAGGCCTCATGGCTAAAAGGAATAGAGATAAGATTTGAACTCAGATTTGCACGTAACTCCACAGAGTCCAAGTATTCTTTGTTAAGCCCAAGGCACTGACCCTTTTGTCCCTGGTGTTCCACAGTATCACTCACAACTTCTTGTCAGAGTCAAGACTGGCTTGCAGTCCGCAGCAGACAAACCCTTCCAAAGGCCTTTCCCAGACCCTCTCTCCTGGCGGTGCACCTGGCGCTTGGCTTCCTTTTGTGCACCTATGCAAATCCTTCGCAGGGTTCCATGTTCTCCTCCTGCTCGGTGGCCTCACTTCCTCCATCACTGTCAGTGCTCTGTGGTGGACGGCTCCCAAGTCCACACCCTCAGCCTGGGCGCTGTCCTGGGCTCTGCATCCTTGTAACTCAGTGGCCAGAGGACTGCTCAAGGGTGTGCATCACAGGCTCTTTCCGTCCACAGAGCCCATGCTGACCTCACCCTCTCCTCTTCCCTGTCCCCTTGCCCCACGTGCATGGGCCACCAACTTCCTAGTCACCTGAGAGGTGCCCCAGGCTACAGCAGTCCCTTGCTCCCTTAGACCTCTGTTGCCAGTTTCTGCTGGTCACACTCCTAACTCGCTCTTGCCCTCGGAGCAGGGTGTTCAGGTGCACGGGCACGACCACTGTTTTTTTTTTTTTTTTTTTTGGTACCAACAATCAAACTCAGGACCTTGCGCTTTCCAGGCAGGCACTTATGCCACTGAACTATATCCCTGGTGGCCCCATGGCCACTCCTTTTGAGTCACATCCTCATCTCTATGGATTACTTCACCAGCCTCCTCACTCTCCTTAGGCCGACCCCACCCTCTCTCCACAGTGAGGCAAGGCTTCAAAACAAAGCAGGATTTCTCAGCAGCAAATTCTTCAGAGATTCTCTTTACCCAAGGATAAAGAATTTTATTTCTTTTTTTTTTTTTTTTTGGTACCGGGGATCAAACTCACGACCTTGCGCTTGCCAGGTAGGCACTTAAGCCACTGAGCTAAATCCCCGGCCCAAGAATTTTATTTCAGTCCAAACAAGTTCATCTAAATTCTGCCTTGAAGTGAAAATTGGCACCGAGCCCCACCCCAGTCCACTTTTCTACTTCTAGCAGGAATCAGGAGGAGGCTGCCCACTTCCCTCCATGGTAGCAACCCTCTCATGTTTCTAAGCCCTGTTTCCTCTTCTGAAGTCAGGCCTTCTGTCCTCCTCTACTCCTTTGCCTCCAGGCTGCTCTGTCAGCCCGTTCCATTCAGAGTCACAGATGCACATCTGCCCCTACCCTGGAGCCACAGGGCAACATCAAGGTCAGTATTTCCATCCTCACAACAGATATTAGTAAACTGACATCCAATATACTGTGCTTATAATAAGCACTTTAATTTCCGTTAACTTGACACAGTTAAATAGATGTCCTGGGTATCAACTCTGAGCTAGGCAATGGAGTTGGTACAGGTTAACATATAAACATAGTCCTCCTTAGGGTACTTACATCCTGGGAGGGAGAGAGACTCAAGCAGCCAGGGGTTTTAATGAAGACTGAAAAGTGATCTGTGGGGATATAGGCACAGCTTCGTGGGCGCACAGGCAGAGGTATGAAATCTAGAAATCCAGGATCCAGCCTTCACTTCCAAACAACCCAGCATCATACTGAAGACCTACATGTTAAACTCTAAGTAGCCACCAGCCACTTGGGAAGTCTACAGATCCAAGCTCCCTAAACTGTACACCTCTTCACCAGTTCTCAGATCAAGTCTTGGCCTTAACAAAGGAAGGTATAGGCCATTAGGCAAGAACACCTTACTATTTCTTCTTTCTTCTCTCCACATTATCCCCATCCACAGTCATCCTTCTCCTTTCTCTCTCCTACTAGAGCTCTGCATCCATTTCATCCATCCATCCTGTCTCCTTACGGCCCTTTTCCACCCATTACTCTCCCCACCTTTTTATCCTCAACTACTCTCTTTAGGCATTTTCTTTGTTAGTTGACTTAATCTTTGCCAATCTGTAAGAAAAAGCAAAAATCAAAACAGAATCTCAAACCCACATCCTCCTTCAGTTGTCTGATTTTCTTTTGGTACCGGGAATTGAACTCAGGACCTCGCACTTGTCGGGGAGGCGCTGCATTGCTGAGCTACATCCCAGGCCCCTAATTTTCTCACTTTGCAGCAAAACTCCTATAACAGTCTGCACACTGTTTTCTGTGTCCCCACTGACCCCCCTTTTCTCAAGATCCTGCTGTTGGGCCTCTGCTGCGCTCATGTTACTTGCATCTCTTTAGCCAATGTCTATAATACCTGCCTAACCACCCAGGTCACTGAGGATGTCATGATCCTTTGCTTACTTGTCCTCTTGCTGCCACAATCAACTTCTCTTCCTGCGCATCTTCCTGACACCTCTGCATTATGACATCTCTGTTTGCGTGCACCCCTGGCTGCTGCCTCCATCCTTGAGTCTCCAGCCACCTGTCCTCAGTCAGTTGTCAGAGATGACACCCATGAGGCTAGGAACTTTTCTGCTCCACTTTCAACCTATCAGCAATTCCATTAAGCATGAAACACCACAAGCAGTGACAAGTAGGTCTCACGCTGGACCTGTGAGGATCAATGCGAGTAGGACCCAGAGCTTGCCCTCACGGGGAACCAAGTTCTACCTCTCTATAAACAAGCAATTTCAGTTCCAACAGTGTGGTGAGTGCAACAGTACAGTACAGGGCACGCCGGGATGAGAGAGGGGACACCTAGCTTGGCGCGGGTTGGTTGTTGGTTATCACAGCTTTCAGAGGAGCCACCTTCCTGGCTAGAAGGTGATCTGTAGTTCTTCAGGAGAGGGGAAAGGACAGTGTGCTCCACACAGAGGGCAGAAACTGTGCAGTGCCACAGAGGGGACAGAGTAGCATGTAAGGGAGTGGTGGTGAATCTACAGCATGTGTACGCAGCAGGCTGTTCGTTGTCAGTGAAGGCTCTGAAAGGGTCCCCACCACTGTTCTAATGCATGAAGAATTGTAAGTGGGGCACAGCACAGCACAGTGGTTTGGACCATGGACTTGAATGGTTTTCCATTTCCCAGCTGTATGACCTAGGAAAATTACTTAATCTCTCTGAGCTTTAGTTCCCTTACCTGTAAAGAGGTGATAATATGTAGTATTGCCTAAGGGTAGATAAACTACCTAACATATAGAAAACCCTCACTAGAGCTTAGCTCTTTCCTTCACTGCCAAGATTGCTCATAGCAGCTAGTGTAGCACGGGAATGAAACTGGCAAGACTTCCACTGTTTGAACTATGTAGCCCAGGTTGGCCTTGGACTCTCGCCAATCTTCCTGCTTCAGCCTCCCAACTGCTGAGATTACAGGAGTGCGCCACCAAGCCTGAGACTTCCATTCTTGTAGGGGAACAGGCAGAGGGCAGGGAATGCAGGGCTCTCCATGCAGGCCTTGCACTCTCTCCTGAGGGGGAGGGGAAGCAAAGAAATCTCTTGACTACAGTGCAAGAGGACCAGGGGAGGCCTGTCTGGAAGCCATTCCTGTAACCTTGGTGAAAGATGCCTAAGACACCAGGGGTGGAGAGAAGCAGAAAGGCCATACAGGTATAAGTGATAGAACCTGGTGGCCTGAGCAGCTGTGGAGGATGAACGAAGGGGAAGAGTCAAGCAGGAGCAGGAAGCCTGGATAAGCTGCTTCCTACCTCACAGAGAACACAGGATAAACCAAGCAGAACCCCCTTTCTCTTGCAGTCTTTGTCTCTTTTCTTTCACAGTGCTGGGGGTTGAACTCAGGTCTTGAACATGCTAGGCAAGTGCTCTATCCCTGAGCTGCATTCCCTAGCTTACCTTTCCTCTCCCTTCCTTTTTTTCTCCTCTCCCTCCCTCATTCCTTTCTTTCCCTTCTACCAGGGACTGAGTTGAAGTCACTAAGTTGCCAAAGCTACTTGAATTTGTGATTCTCCTGCCTCTGCCTCCCATAGTACTGGGATTACAGGCTTTCACTTCTTCCTTTAAACCCTTGCTCAATTCCTGCCAACCCTAGTACATTCACTAAAAAGTCTTTCTGAGACTGTTTGTCCCTCAAGCTTCTACATTTTCTCCTTTCTTCATCTTTAAGTTTTTCCATAAGCTCCCTGTGGCCTACAGGATAAGCTGTAACTCAATATGGCATTTGAGGCCTTGTAAAACATGGCCCTGCAGAGAGTATAGTGGCACATGCCTGTAACCCCAGCATTCTGGGAGCCTAAGGCAGGAATTTGCCAACTTAGCAAAATACTGCCTCAAAAATAATTTAAACTAAAAAGGACTTCAGGCCAGTGCAAAAGCCCTGGGTTACATCCTCAGCGGCACAAAGCTAACAAACATCCCAAACCAACCTCATTTCCAGTCACTTCCACATGACAATGACTTCTCAGCTCTCCAGGGCTTCCCAGGGGTCCTGGCGCCTCCCAAGGCTGCTCTGCCAATGGAATGGCCGGCTATTTCTGCCTGTTGGCAGAGTCCCTAAAACTACTAGGGGCTCTAAGTTCTGTGGTTCCCATCCACCTTACCTCTTCCTTTCTGTGCCATAAAACTTAACCTTTCCCCACACTAGAGTAAGAGTTCCCCAAGGGCAAAGGTTCCTCTTCTGTAGCTGTGTCCCTGGTGCCTGGCACGATATAGTTGTTTGATAAACGCCTGCTGAACGAATGAGTGGAGGCCAGCCAGCTCCAGTTTAGACGGTTATGTCTGAGTGTCCATGATATGTAGCTCTATAAAGCTACCAACTTTCTGCCATGTGCAGAGTGGTGGAATCTCCATCCAAGAAGGCCAGCGCGAGGTCTACGAGGCATTTTACAGCTATGACAGGAAATCGCAATGTCAGCGGTGGTGTCATCTTTGGACACTGAGAGCAGGGATTCAGTGCCATGAACGGTCAGTTAAATTGTAATTGGAGTGAACTGTTCTTCTGCAAACCATAATGTTCTTTAGCTGCAGCCAAATGGCATTTAAGAAGGGGGAGAAATTTTTTGAAATGTCAAGGAAATTATTTCCAATTTGGTGCTCAGAACCAGAGATTCTAATGATCAGTGGAAATGAGAAGCAAACAAATTAGCACTAATGGAAAATGGCTTTTGGAAAAGAGGATTTAATTTATAGTCAACTGATCATGGCACGTGGCATGCAGTAAAAATTGGCATCACCAGCTTGATCATAAGGACTGGCACACACATAGGATGCCAGGGAAAAATGTGCAGGTGCCATCATGCTTATTGGAATCTCTCTGTAAGTGGCAGCCAATTAAAATAGTCATTATGTTACCTTAGAGAGAAAATGGTGTGAGAAATCAAGGCACACGAAATTAAAATCCAGATTAGTAACTGCAGTCCAAATTGGTTGGTTTGTGGCCTCCTAACCTTGGCAAGGTCTTCTGCAAGGACAACCAAGCTACTTAAGTCTTCAGCCAGAGTGGACTCTTTGTTTTTAATTTCCTCTCCATTTTCAGAAGTGATTAATAAATCTGGACTCATCTATAAATCATTTCTACAGCAGCCACATGATTCTTTTTCTGCATGCAGGGAAACTAAAATCACAAAATCTCAACAACTTCAGCTCCTAGGCTAAGCCAAAGATCTTTAAAAAGTAAGGGGTAGAATTAAGTATCAAGAGGTTAGATCTGGTTTCTAAATTTTCCAGAGATATTTTTCCCCCTACACACACACACATTTGTAAACGCAAGAAATGTCGAAGGCATGGGCTGTCAGACTGGCTCCCCGTGTCCAGTGGCCTCAGAGACAAGGAGCAGTCACTGTCTCCGTTCTTGGAGGATTCACATGCAGAGTGAGGCCAAGGTTTTCTTCCTGTTAACCACTCTGCCTGCTCACTCTCAGGCCAGGGCTACAGTCCCGCTTGGCTCAGTGTAGGCGAGCTGTGAGAGATCGTGACACCGTGTGAACAGCAGGATGCGCTTACATAAGCTGGGGTAGTGCAGCCTCCAATCCACACAGTCTATTGCTCTGAGGCTACAAACGTGGTCTGCACCCCACTGTACTACGTACTGCAGGCAAGGACAATCTAGTGGCAGACATCTGTGTATCTAAACACGTGCGAACACAGAAAAGGACAGTAAACAGGGTAGAGGGGCTAGGCTTGTAGCTCAGCGGGACAGCACTTGCTATGCTCAAGGTCTTAGGTTTGAGTTCCTGTACTGCCCCCATCCTTGAAAGCTATGCAAGATAAAAATCACACAGCTCTACAGGGTACCTATCACGAAGGGACTGGGAGTTGCTCTGAGTCAGTAGGTGAGTGGTGAGTGTGAAGGCTTAAGACCTTTCTGCAGGCTACTGTGGACTTCACAACTCCACTCAATTTCTTTTTTTACAATTCCACTCAGTCGAGGCTCCACTCAATTTCTTTGTCTCCCTCATGCACTCTTTCTGTGAGACAGGGTCTTGAGACGTACTTTAGGCTGATCTTGAACTTGTGGTGGTCCTCCTGACTCAGCCTCCCAAATGCTGGGATTACAGGTGTGTACCACCACACCTGATAGTACTAAGGATTGAACCCAGGGCTTCCATACTTACCTAGATTCCCATTTCTTGCTTTTTATTTATTTTGAGACAGGATCTTGCTAAGTCTCTAAGTAGCCCAGGCTGAGCTCAAACTTGTGATCTTCCTGCCTCAACTTCCCAGCATGCTAGATTACAGGTGCAATATCATGCCCAACTAGGCTAAGTTTATAAAAAATACTCTTCCTTTTCTTTTTTCTGGTACTGGGAATCAAACTCAAGACCCCACGCTTACCACGCAGGTGTTTACACTGCTGAGCTAAATCCCCAGGCCTCTTTCTTTCTTTTTTTGTGGTACTGGGGAACTGAACCCACGATCTTTGTACTGAGCTATATCTGTGGTTAATTTTTAGAATTTTGAATCAGGGTCTTGCTTAGCTGCCCAGGCTGGGACTGAACTTGTGATCCTCCTGCCCGAGCTTCCTGGAGTACTAGGATTACAGGTGTGCATCACCATACCTGATTTTTCTTTATTTAATAATAAATTAGCAGCTGGGAACAGTGGCACACACCTTAAGTCTTAGTTATTCAGGAGGCTAAACCAGGAAGTTCTCAAATTTCAGGCCAACCTGGGTAATGTAGTGAGATCCTGTTTCAAAAATAAAAAGGGAAAAAAAAGGGCTGAGGATATAGCTCAGCAGCGGAGCGCTTTCCTAGCATGCATGAGAACCTCTGTATTAGTTAGCATTGTTGTTGCTGGGACAAAACACCTGACAACCGTAACTTAAAGGAGCAGTCTCAGAGTCTTCAGTCCATGGTCAGCTGGCGCCACAGCAGCATCATCACGGTGGAAGTGTGTGGACAAGCACAGCTGCTCACTTTATGGTGCTTGGAAAGCACAGTAGGGAACAGCACTAGACAGGAAGAGACCAGGGACAGACACACTTCTGTGACCCAGCAGGTCACACCGAAGTACGCTTTCTCATTTCCTAGGAAGCGCCAAAGCCAAAGGAATTGACAATCCAGGTTAACTGTCACACCCGTGTTCAATTCCCAGTACCACACGTACGTGCATGTGTGCACACACATGTGTGCATGCACACTCACATTATCCTTACAACCATGGTTTGGATAAATGTCGCCCGAAGGCTTAGGCGTTAAATGATGGTTTCTAGCCCGTGGTGGTACTGGGAAGTGGTGGGGTTTCAGGTTATCCAGGGCATCCTTGGAAGGGGATATTGGGACTCTGGATTCTTCTCTCTCTGCTTCCCACCTGCCATGAGCTGAGCAGCTTTCCAGCCTTGTCCTTCCCACCACGCTGGCCTCACTGAAGCTCCAGAAGCATTGGGGTGACCAACCAGGCAGCATGATTAGCCACTGTTACATCACTTTATAAAATTAAGTTCTGAAAACTACTTTACTCTTACAATAATACCTAGCTTAAAATACACACAGAGCCAGTCTCGGGGCACATGCCTATAACCCCAGTACTTGGGTGGCTGAGGCAGGAAGTTCCTGTGAGTTCAAGGCCAGCCTGAACTGCATAGTGAAATCCTGCCTCCAAAAGACAGACTTTTTGTTCCCCCACACTCACTTCTGCTCCTAGGCCACCCCCAAAACTAACCGTACACTAGCCTTACCTCTGTTCTCACTCTGGGTCAACCAACCACAGTGGAGGGTACAGTCGGCCCACTCTCCTCATCCCTGCACGAGTCTTCTTTGGCTCACTTCCTCTCCCTCCTTCCTTTCCCAGTCTTCTTACTCTGCTCTTTACAGTTTCCTTTCCTTATCAGGTATCCTTCATCCTGTTTCTTCTGTTTCTCTGCCCATCTCTAGCCTGTTCCCAGAGCTGGTTCCAACCTGGAGCTCCACTTCCACATAGCATCCCCTAGTGGACACTGCCTGTGCTCTTACACTCTGGGATCTCAAGGCTGGGAGACAGGTTAGGGGAACCCTCAGTTCCTTACCCCAACTGCCCAGATACCTGTATGCTTCCTCAGTCACCTCATTCTCATTCTCCACTGCTGCTATGCTAACCTTTTTATCCATTTCTTTGGGGAGTGGGGTCTTGCTATACTGCTTAGGCTGGTGTCAAACTCATGTTTTGTTTTGTTTTTTAGACAGGGTCTCACTACATAGTAAAGGCTGGCCTTGAACTTGCTATGATCATCCTGCCTCAGCCTCCGGAGTGCTAGGATTACAGGTGTGTGCCACCACACCAGGCTGAGCTCACCTTGGGTTATTTATTTATTTATTTTTCCTTTCAGTACTGGGAATTGAGCTCATTTTTTTTGCTTCAGCCTCCTGGGTGCCTGGGATTACAAGTGTACATCAAATCGCCTGGATTTTTCTCTGCTCTTTTCAACCTCACACAGCATCTTTAATCCCTTCCTCCCTGGCTGATATCATGTCTCTATTTCTCAGAGAAAGTGGAAACCATCAAAGAGAAGTTCCCACAACTTCCTCTTATCAAACCCACCAAAGCAGTAATGTCACCGCACATGCTTCCCTTCTGCCACACACAAATGTGCCTCCATCTTTAAGTGAATTTCCCCATCAATACTCTGGATTTCCTTTCTTTTTTTGCAGGACACCTCTCTCCCAGCTATCTTGCTTGCCTATAATTTAATCTTTTTCTCTTTGCTGAATCTGTGCCAATAGTACCCGCTCCCACCTGAATAAAAATCCTTTTTTCAGCTATTGCCTTATCTTTGTTCTCTTAAACAGTTTAACTTCTTTACATGCTAGGCAAATGCTCTACCTAGACTGAACTATAGCCCAATCTAAACATAAGTGTATTTCACATGCAATCTCTATTTCCTTATCTTTCCATTTACCTTTCAAACTACTGTAACTGGACCTCTACTCCCATTATTCCACTGAAACTGAACTTGCAAAGGTTACCAACTTCCTTGTTTCTCAATCTAACGGCTTCTTTCTCACCTTATTTTACTTGATTACTAATCAACCTTCAACACTTTCCTCCTTTAGCTTCTGAGACATCTCAAGGTTGATGATAACTAACGGTTAAGAGACCTAGTGGTTACCTTATCATCTTGGACATTTCATCTCAAAACCTGTTCAGGCTTACCTTCTTTGCCAGACTCTCAAACTTGGGTACTTCTCAGCACTCCGTCCTAAGCCTTGTTTTTTTTATGCATACTCTAGGGGCAAGCCTAACAAATCCACTGTTGTAGCTGACATCCACAAGGCCCTACAAATCCCCACAATTCTACTTCCAGCTTAGATTCATCTTGTAACCTCCAATCAGGCATATTCAGCTGCCTCCTTGAAACCTCCCATTTGGATATTCTATAGGCATCCCACATCCACTAGGATGATCTCCAAAAAGCCTGGCTTCCTCCTTCCTGTTGTCTAAACCAGAAAACTAAACGTCATTTATTTCTCCTATTAAAACATAAGCCTGATGATTACTCCCGTTTAAGGCCTGATGACTCCCCACTGGCTCACAATAAATCTAAGAACTTACATTCATAGGTCTAAAATGCATTGGATTTCCACCCCATCGGCAAAGTCTACCTATAAATTCAAGGCTGAGGCTTAACATCAAAGATTCTCCAGGATGGTCCTGCTCTTCCAAAGTTTCTCTCATAATCTTTGGCCTGGCCAGAGGCCCTTCATGTAATTTCTGGTACTCACCCCTGATTTTTCCTTCTTTAGGGTACCTCCAAGGAAATCTTTTGTCAAGTCTCCAAGTCTTTCAAGGGCCAGTTCAACAATCATCCCTTTTACAACGCTCCTTCTCTGAGATTTTGAGCTTTTAATCTTCTACACTATTTATTCCCCGTGTAGAATTAATTTAGTTCATATATGATTTTCTCTACTGACTTCGTTAAGATGTATACTCAGGGCCAAAAGCTCGATCCTCAGAAGAGCTCAAGGAACCTTACTTTAGCTCACATGTGGCCCATGGACAAACGCAAGGAAGCTGTACTTCCTAGTCCCTTGTTGCTTGCACAAACGGGGCATTCTGTAAAGTCACAGGGTTTAAGACCTTCTCCCACCCGCCCCCGCGGTCGGACTGCATAAGCCTAGCTCCCTCCGGGCCGGTCGGCACGAGCCGCCGAGGCCGTTTCGTACGGTTTTCTACCTCCAGCCCTCCGACCTGCGGCTGGTAGAGGATGACAGAGGTAGCTAGACGAGGGACGTCACAGGTCACTGTCTTCTGCCGGGTAGGCTAGGACGCAGGGGCAAGGAGAGAACCTCCACGTTCCCAGAGTACGAGAGTATCCCGCCAACTCTCTCCACGCAACAGGGTGGGCGACTCTTCCTGACTGGCGTCCCGATTGACCAATAACTGGTCCGGATCAAGGGGGAGGGGCGGAGCCTGGTTGCTATGGCCGGACTAGTAAAGAGCAGGGAAAGGCTCATAAAGACTCCGTAGTTGCTAGGGTGGAGGTCACAGAGCGTGGGTCTGGGATTGGGCAATGTCGGGAAGGGGGTGGGGAGAGGCGGTGCGTGGGCGGCGCCCGGGAATGCGGCGGGTTGCGGCGCTGGAGCGCGGGCGGGAGTTCCGGTGGTAGGCCAGTGCGGAGGGTCGGCGCCTTCGCCATGAACCGGGCTGGGCTGGACTACACCATCGAGATCCCGGATCAGCCCTGCTGGAGCCAGAGTATGGAACGAGGGTCGGGTCCAGTCCTGGGGAGGTGACCTGACGAGTCTATAGGTCGCGAGCGCACCCTAGCTCCGCCCGCCGCGCTGCTCCGCCCCTTCGTAGGGTCCCGCAGAATTTAAGGGGCGCAGAGAGCCCCGCCCCAGCACTGTCCCGTCCGAGCCACGCCCCTTCTCTGCTTCTGCACTTGGTTTGGGTCCTTTTCCTGCTTTGTCAGTCTGGGATTCTTGGGTCCGTGCTTTTCTTTCTGTAGCTGGAGGGCTGCTTAGGGTAGCCTGATTGCTCTATGTGGGCTCCCCACTTCTCGCCTGTCCGCCTAGTTGCGGCTCCAGGTACACATTGTTTTCCTCCAGGAGAACCGGGAACTTAGAACCCCATTCCCCTCTCTACTCTTTTTGGCAGTGATAACAGCAGTCTCTACCTTCAAGTAGGACACTGTTGAAATCTCGACTCTCCCTTTAGTGATTGAATGACCTTTGGTAAGCTGCCTGCCCTGGACTCAAGTTTCCTTCAATGCAAAATGAGAGTAAAGAGTAAAATCCCTCGTAAGCTTGTTGGTTGCATAACCGAGAGGTTATTTGTGTAAAGAATCAGGCATAGGGGCTGACATACAGCGAGGTTAGCAATTGGTGTGTAAGATTAACATTGGTTCCCACACTTACAGTTCAACCATTGAGGAAAGATGTGTGGGAGGCTACACAAAATTAATAACTATTAAAGCAAGCCTGTGTCCGTGGCAGTGCCCGAAGAATGGGAGGTCCTTCCTGCTGGAAATTTCAGTAGAGGAGTTTTGGAGGGCGGGACAGCCTGGGCCCCAGCATGTTTCTGCATTACTAGGCATTGCTTCTTTGCCTCCAGTCTCAGCCTCTTGTATTGGTACCACAGTGAACTTAAACTTAATACAAGGGTTTGATCTTATCACAGCTTTTCATAAAACCCTTTAGTGGCTCCTTATTACCCTTAGGATAAATCAAGTCTAAATTCCTTCACGTGGCGTTTAGAGTCCATAATTTAGCGGGGGTTACCTCTTTGATTGCTATGTCCTTCCCATGTACAATATGAGTTTTCTGTTCTGGCATCATCTAATGGCTTGTGATTCTCTGCATGTTTCTTTGCTTTTATTTCTGCTCTTTGCTGTGCTAAGGATGCCCTTCCTTTCTGCTGCCCAGCACTGCCCCTTGCTTGGCCAGCTCACCAGATATTTACTTCACAGAGCCTTCCCAGACCCCTGTACTACTAGTCTCCCAAGGAATAGATGGCTCTGATCAGCTATTTTTCCCTTGACCCGGATCTGTTGCCTTGAGCTTTCAGATTTACAGAAGTAAAAATATTTATTATCTTTGGAGAACCTTAAGCTGAAAAGGTCTGGAGCTGGCATTCTGCATGGCCAGGAGGGCAGAAATTTCTCTCTCTCCCTACACAGCAGCCTGATGGTTTTGGTTCACATTTTCTGCTCTATCTCTTAATGGCTCCATGTTGTTAACAAGTTATTGAACCTCCCTTGAGCATCAGGTTCCTCCACTGTGAAATGGGAATACTAACAAAGCTTACCTCCAGGGTTTGTAAGGATTGGTAGGGTAAGGGCTGGATGTGTGTGCCTGACACAGAGAGGGTGTCCTGCTGGTGCCTTTCCTCCTTCTTCTTCCCTGGCTACTTCAGGAGGTTGGGGCTTAGAACTGGAAGACATCTCAGAGGGCCCTCTGCTAGCATGAGGGCATTCCACTGCTAGGAGGCCTTTCCTACAATGGCATGCATTCTCCACAACAGCCTGGCCTGTTGGAAGCAGTGGATTGTTGAAAAGCACATCTTTTTTTTTTTTTTTTGAGACAGCTTCTTGCTGTACAGCTCTTGAGCTCACTTTGTCTCCTAGGCTAGTCTTGAACTTACAATGATCCACCTGCCTTAGCCTCCTGAGTACTGGGATTACAGGCATGCTCCACCATACCTGACCACATCCCCTTCTTGAATCACAGTAGATCTACCGGTCATTTCTCAGGTCAGTAGTTGTTGTGCCCTGGCATAGCTTAGTTGTTGGGGCATCAGAAGTGATTCATGCACAGGTCTCTTTCAGGGAGCTGTGGTTTTGGGGAGGGAGTGTTTATAAGCAGGTGGTTTCAAAGTGATGTGGTAACTGCAGGGCTAGGGTTTGAGGTGGTGGTTACAACACAGAGCAAGTAATCCCTCTTTCGCTCTTTAAGAGACAGCTTATGACTTCCACCAGTCTCTCTTCTCAAAGGAAAACACTTCCCGGGCCTTCTTTGTTCTTCCATTTGATTTCCTGCCTCCTGACCAGTTAGTTCCTTGTGATCTTGTGAGCTCCCTTCATTTAGTGCCTGTCCCAGAGCTGAGTGGAAGTGAAAGAACTTCTCAGAAGGAGGCTTTGGCACTGTGACTCCCCAGTCCATTTGCTTCCCCTCTGCAGAGAATTCCTCCAGGCTGACATGGCTGCTCTGAATGACAGACCCCAGAGATTTATCTTTTTTTTTGCAGTTACTATTAATGGTGCAGAAGTGTGTAGGATGCCCATAGTTTTTTTGTTTGTTTGTTTGTTTTTGGTTTTTTTGGTGGCTTTCCCTTATATTTAAAATCCAAACTACAGAGCCCAGCAGTGGGAGTTGACAAAGAGGTGAGCAGCTGATGTAGGCACTTTAGTCAGCTGGAAGGCAGCTGAGACTGGTGTCACTGGGAACGCTGGGTTCTGGGCCAGGCTGGGAAGCACTGGAACTTCCTGCTGGGAATCGCACCCACCAGCAGTTGTGGCTGCCTTGGCTGAGGGTGGTCTTGCCCAGGCCTTTGACCTGCAATCTGCCCTTACCCTCATTTTCTTGGGCCGGTGATTCCTGTGCCTTTGGAACCCCCAACTCTGCTTCATTTCCCCGTGGGCTCCACAGCACTGTATTAACCTGCTGTTGTGGTAGCTTTGAAGGTTTTCCTCACAGTTGCCAGGGCCTGGCAGGGATGAGTTGCCAAATGAGCTGTCTGGAGTCCCTTGGAAGTGTTGAGGACCCAAGCTAGAGTTGCTGTGACATTTGGCCCAGCTGTGCTAATTACTCCCCTCCAGAGAATGGTCCACTAGGTCCTACCTGGGTCCTTTCTGATTTTTTGCAGTGCTGGAGTTGAAAGCCTGGGCCTCTCACATGTCTGGCAAATGTTCTACCACAGAGCTACATACCACTATCCCAGGCATCCTTTTTGAAGACACCTCACACTGCTGTCATGTGCAGTGCACACTTTTTTTTTTTAAACAGTGTCTTGCTATGTAGTTCAAGCTAGACTTGAATTCACTCACTCTCAGGAATCCTCCTGCCTCAGCCTTCTGAGTCCTGGGCAGGCAGGTGCCACCACTCCCAGCTCAGCTCATTGAACATTTTTTTTTTTTTTTTTGGTCTTTTTGAGACAGGGTCTCGCTATGCAGTTAGGCTGGCCTTGAGCTCACTTTGTAGTCCAGACTGGTCTGGAACTCACAAGATCCTCCTGCCTCAGCCTCCTGAGTGCTGGGATTACACCTGTGTACTACTGTACCCGGCTTAAGTGAACATTTCAACAGTAATTTATTTATAGGATTAATGGGGCTCTGGGACAGAGACAGGAATCTTGCTCTTAGAGTAAATTGAAGGCCTTGGGTAGGTCATAGGGGAAGCAAAGAGTTTTACAGGCTTTATTGTGCCTACTCTTTTACTAACCACTGGCTAGTGTCAAAGAAATATTGGCTTCACCCGAACCCTCAGGAAGCTGTTACTGGAACCCAGGAAACAGTGCTGAGGTCTGGACCATCATGGGGTGGGAAGTTAGAGCTTGGGAGAGGTCTGACAGATTCATGGTGAGCTGCAGAAAGTACAGAAGTAAGGGCTAGAGCAAAGGGGGCCCTCGAGTGGAGTTGATACTGTGGGATGGATCCAACAGATAGATTCCAAGTTCTTGTGTACGATGAGGAAACAATTACCAGCGTACACCCGGTGGTAAGTTGTAAGTAGCTACTACACCCAGTAGTTAATAGTAAGGAGCTACGAGGGGAAGGTAGTAACAGCTATAGGAAAGGGGAAGAAAAGGGGCCAATAACTCAGGACTTCAGAATTTAAAGGCCAGATATCTCTGCTTTTGGTGCCTCATACTGAATCTCTCACAGGAGTCTAAGACCTGGAGATCTCCAAGGCTTTTGTTACGTTATTTTTATCTCTCTTAGGATATAGGTAGCAGGAATAATAATAGGTGCTGTTTACAGTAGTGGGAAAGGAGTGGCTCTTTTTGTTTTTAACTGTACTACTCCCCCTGCAAACCCTGGTCCCAGGAAATCTGAGAGGGGAAATGAGTTCTATCACTTCTGAATAGGGGCATTGGCCCCCACCTACTTGGAGATCAAGAAACCGTTGCCCTGACTGATCTGTGAGTTCCAGGGAGCTGACCGCCTCCTCTGAAGATTTCTTGAATGTGGACATGGAGGCAAGTTCTGATCTTGAGTTACAGTCATCACCAGTAGTTTGATCGCTGTCAAACAAGAGGAAAAAATTTGACTAATAGATTCAATATGTAAGAGCTAAATAGTAAGGCTTTTAGAAGCATTAATAAAGGCTGTAATCCAGTACAGTAACCAAGACACCCTCAATTCCAGATATTTGGCCAGGATATCCATAATTCAGATAGTTTTTTTGTGGATCTTGGAAGTCATTTTTTTGTGTTGTGTCGCTTACTATTTTAAACCTATTAACAAAGGAAGTACATTCTTCTGGGACAAACATAGCCCCTTTGTCTCAGCTGTTAGGAGAGCTAGTCCCTTCTGATGTGTGACCACTGCTGCAAGTGTGCAAGGAAGGCAATACCTGGGCCAGTTCATCTAGGCTGTCTGTCAAGTTCTTAGGTGGTTGTTGATGACAGGAGAAAAATGTGGTTAATTTTAGGGTCTCATGGAGGCAGTCACTGTTGTCTCTGTCAGAGGCAGTTTTTGAATCATCTAGGATGATCTCAAAAGAAACAGGAAAGACCCAAAAGTTGTCATGTTAGAACTTGGAACAAAGAATTGAAGTGTATCAAACAAGAGTAGCAAGACTAGCCACATTATTTACTTAGAGAGCAAAATGTTTTACTTACATGGTTTAACGTGTTGGTGTTCTATGTTTGAAAAGAAACTTGAGATTGTCTACTGGTTTGAGTCTCTTCTTTGAGGTCTGCAGTCTCTCTTCTTTGTTTTCTTGGATTTTACCCTGGAGAAGTGACTCAAACTATGTATTCCCTGTATTTTAATGACAGAAGGAGTGGTTAGAAAGATTGTATAAAGGCTTTTCCATTTTGGGAGTAACTTAGCCCTGGGGCATCTTCTTTTCAGGTGGCTGCATGTGCATGAAGGACCAGAAAGGCATATTTGGAATATATATATTTCTCCTTCCTACCCTGGGCAAATTGGAGGGCCTGAAGGAAGGCAATAGGTTCTGCCTTTTGGGTTGGAGTCCTCTTGTTTTAATGACTTAGGTATGACTAACTGCGGTGTAACCTGTCCTCCTAATGCTATCTTTTATGAAACTGCTGCCATCAGTGAACTGTGTGCTAATCATGCCTGTCAATGGCTGGTCCGTTAGATCAGGACAGTTAGCATAATTCTGAGCAGTGGATTGTTTACATTCATGTTCTATCTGTGGCTGAGTTGGGAGGAGAGTGCTTGGGTTTAGAATGGTACAAGACTGAAGAGAGATACGTGGGTTTTTAATAAGGATGACCTGATATTTAGGGAGCCTTTCTCCTGTCATCTACAGATATCCCTTGAGTTTCAACAGAGACTTAACGTGGTGTGGGGTTAGGACTAAGAGATTTTGGCCCAAGATTATCCTTGGCTGGGTGCTGTAGGGGCTGTTGTTTGCAGGCAGCTGAGCTAGTGCCATGTCATTCCATCTAGTTGCTTAGAAAAGTCGGCAACTGGTTGATTTTCCTGGCCCAGATGCTGAGTTAACACTCTAGTGGCTGCTCCCTGTTTTTTAACCATGGAGAGAGAGAGAGAGAGAGAGAGAGAGAGAGAGAGAGAGAGAGAGAGAGAGAGGAGAGAGAGGGGGAGGAGAGAGAGAAGGCTTCATTAGGTATGGAATTGTTAATACTGCAGCCTGAATCAGGGCCTGTTTTAAGGCTCAGAAGGCTTTTTTTTT
>PVJX010029347.1:0-23014 GCA_004027295.1 Dolichotis patagonum
AACTCACCTGAAGTGCAGAAAGAGCCACAGCACCACAGAGACATATCAGTGGATATACAGGGAAAAGAAATCTCTCTTCTTTGTGAGGCTGGATGAAGAAAATTATAAACCAAACATACATTGGAGCCAAGGTAAGCCAATATGGGTGGCCTAAATTCTGAACTGCAAGACACAGAAAAATATCCACTTTTCATCACACTAGAACAAAACAACGTATTTAGTTTCAATGTTCTCTTGATCTCAAATTCAGGAGTGTGCTCTACAATACCCCATAAAATGTTCTAACCTGCGTATTCAGATTTTCTCCAGTGTAATAAAGACATCAAGTAGAAAGAGGAATACGCTCCTTCACTCTTCCAAAAGATCCAAAATTAAAGGGAGCCACATTACTGATAGAACATACATGAAGGTCAAGTTAATAGATAGTATAACTTAATAAATTCTATGCTGGGTAAGGGCGAAAAAAATGTTGTCTTATCTCTAATGAGTCCTGCCACTGAAACTAAAGATTTCTGAGATTAACTAAAAACAATGTAAAACTGTTTCTTGGGTTTTAATTCCTGTGTTCCATCTATTACATTAATCCTCTGATCTATATACCAATTGGTCTGTTGAAATAGACACAGGTCAAAAGAAAGACAGTTGGATTCTCAAACTCTTCTTAACAAGCCAGGAATGACTGTTGACACATCTGTAACCCTAGTACTCGGGAGGCTAAGGCAGGAGGATCACAGTCTGAGGCCAGCTTGGTGAATTCAAGGCCAGCCTACACTACATAGCAAGACCTTGTCTCAACAAATGAGCCAAAAAAACCACACTCTTAAAGTTTACTAAGTTTTCTTCTGTAATACCATTCACTCTGAATCTCAAAATTAGAACTAAAGTGTAAAGCATGTGAAAGAATTAAAAGAATGTAATGAATACTAAGACCTGGGCCCCTGCTGCCAAGTTCCTCTGGCTGGGCACATGAGCACTGGATGATAAATCTGCAACCCACAGTGAAGGCACCGCCTACTGTGCTTGTATTAGTGGTCATGAGCTGTGCACAGCAAACTCCAGCAGATGGTAGGTGGACAGCACTCCCTGGTGTCCACTGTGCATACAGTGAACAAGTTCAGATTACAGACTAAGAAGGCATCAGACCCCCTGCAGCAGAGCCTCATGCAGCTATCTAGGTCATCTGTACATCTACGGTATTAAGGACAAAATTTACTGAACTGCAATAATAAGCTTACTTTATAAACATTCTACTCTTAAGATTTCATCATGATATTTTAGGTTATAATTTAGGATTTACGTCTTTCTAGGTAGTATATATTCAATTGGAAATTTTTTACTTGTAGAAAATATATCAATTTATTTGGTCTAAGTAATCTTTCTCCTTTTTAGTATCTTAAAGACTAACAAGCAATTTTTAACATGATATAAAATTTTGAAATGGTCTAAAAAAACCACAAAATTACTAACCACAGTTGTATGTGAGAGAATCACGAATAATTTCCTTCCCAGTTCTTTATATTTTTCTATGCTTCTGGTTTTTTTTTCAGATAGTGTTTCTATTATAAAGTATACATAAAAATATAAATCAAAAAAGCACCAATTTTATTACCTAAGTGGATATATATGTACCTAATATTTTTAAATCAAAATTAGATTCATAATATATAAAATGGCTTAATATCTTATTTATAAATTTACACTATAAGCATTTCAAAATTTTCACAAGCATAAATTATTTTTACAGTCAGAAATAAAGCTACTATTTTTTTATGATACAGGTTCTAGCTAGGTAATCCAGGCTGGCCTTAAGCAAAAAAATCCTCTGGCTTTAGTCTTCTGAGTGCTGGGATCACAGGCATTTACTACCATGACCAGTATTAAAAAGTTACTTTTCAAAAGAAGAAAGAAGTGATCCTTAAGAAATACAAGAGAAGTAAGAAAACAAACAAGTTGTATCTAAAATGTGGGATACTATACAAAATGAATGATCTGGCATCTTTAAAACAATCTTAGCTCAGCATGGTGGCACATGCCTATAATCCCACCATTCTGGAGGCTGAGGCAAGAAGATCACAATGAGTCTGAGGCCAGCCTGGGCTACATAATGAGTTCAAGACCAGCCTGGACTATGCAACGAGACTTTATCTCAAAAACTTAAAAAAAAAATCTTTAGCTGAAAAAAGTGAGATGGGGAAATCATAAAAGGCTTAGGAAACCTACACCAAATTGAGTATGTGACCTTTGTTAACATCTTGCTTTAAACAAATTATAAAAAGATATTTTTAATTTTTTTTTTTTTTTGGTACCGAGGATCGAACTCATAACCTTGTACTTGCCAGGCAGACACTTAGGCCACTGAGCTAAATCCCCAGCCCTAAAAAGATATTTTTCAGATAATCTAGAAAGTCTCAAGGAAGTCTTAAGAAATACAAGTAAGAAAACAAACAAGTTGTATCTAAAATGTGGGATACTATACAAAATGAATGATCTGGCATCTTTAAAACAATCTTAGCTCAGCATGGTGACACATGCCTATAATCCCACCGTTCTGGAGGCTGAGGCAAGAAGATCACAATGAGTCTTAGATGGTATTAAGGAATTAATTACTTTTGCTGGAATAATGACAACATGGTTATTTTAAAACAAAAGTCCTCAAACAAAACAAAAGTGGCCAGGGATACATAGCTCAGTGGTACAGCGCCTACCTGGCAAGTGCAAGGCCTTCTGTTTGATTCCTAGTACCAAAACAAATAAATAAACAAACAAAAAACCCAAAAGTCACTCAAAAGGCTAATCTTACACACTAATCTTAACAACACTGTGAAAACTTCATAAACAGTAGAAAAGCAGAATAGGGGTAAGATGGCCAGAAATCAGTCACATGGCAGCAAAATTAAACTGAAAACTCTGAAATTAAATCTTCCCAAGGCTCACATGCATTTCTGCTCCATAAGAGAAACTGCAGGCATTAGATATCCAGAGCCATGACAACTTGAGAAAACACCAGTTGCACAACACAGAATCGGAGCAAGCAAAATAAATGACACATCAAACCTCACACAGGAATGCAAATGCAGGAGCAAAATGGAACCTATAAAATCATCATGCTTCTCAGGAAATCAAAACACCTCTCACTTCACCATCAGTTTTCAAATCTTTAGCTAGGTATGGTGGTAGACACCTGTAATCCCAGCACTCCAGAGGCTGAAGCAGGAAGACTCTTAGGAATTTGAGGCCAGCCTAACTACGTAGCAAGACCAAACAAACAAACAAACAAAAAAAACCAAGTCAATACATTTTTATAAGACAGAAGACTCAAATAGGCTTGTTATCTTGAGATCTCCATAAATGCTTCTACTTCCACAGGTGATTGTGTAAAACCACACTGATTTCCTCATTTGAAGGGTTCTCTTGCTAGCTTAATTTGAAACAAATAACCAAACTTTCATGTAGGTTCAAATAATCTACAAATGTGAACTAAAAATTCAAAAAGATAACCATTCCACAGAAAGAAAATGAGAACTATAACTATAATAAGTAGAACTCTTTTTCATTTATTCATACATCTTGTTACTCATTCTTTCCTCCCTCAAACCCTCTCATCTCTTATGCCTCTCACCATGAAATCTCTGCAGCAGGTATTCCATGAGAGAAGTCAGCGGCAAGACCAGAAGAGCCAAAGCAAAGGCAACATTGAAATTCAGAAATCCATTAATTAAATAGAAATACCAGGGTTCTGTACCTGAAGGAGACAAAGAAGGAAGAAATCATTAATAGACGTTTTCAACATGTATTACAGAATGACTGACAGCACTCTTGGTTCAGATAATGCTGATGATCCAATGCCTCGAGTGACAGTTCACAAGTCTCCTTGCTTGGCATGCGCAACACACCAAGAAGCACAAAAGCAGATGTGAAAAGAAAAAGGATTAGCCATAGATGTTAGTTTTAAACATGTTTCTAGTTTTAAACATCTACCTATATTTGCTATCTATCTATCTATCTATCTAATCTCCTCTATCTTTTGCTTTTATACCATTGGAGGACACAGCACTCTCCCCTCTAGAAAATACAGCAACAAACAACATCTTAGAGGCAGAGATCCAGCCCTCACCAGACATCTAACATGCCTTGATCTTGGATTCTCAGCCTCCAATACTATGAAAAATACATTTCTGTTTTTTATAAATTACCCTCTCCCAGGTATTTTGTTATGGTAGCACACACTAAGATAGAAACCTACTATATCTAGCCCAAAGTGCCATACCCAAACAGAACTACCACTTTTTTAGAACCAAATAATTTAAATAGTTTAGGAACACAGAACCATGCAGAACAAAATCAAAAGAGCCATTTGAATTTAATTATTCTCAATATTCTGTGGACTAAAGGAATGAAAAAGAAAACTTGGCCTCTCCCATTTTATGCCTACCCATTTGCCCCATTTATATTCTACCACCTTTCCCCTTGATATGCTCAACTACTATTTCACAGTCATGTACATAGGTTACTATGTATTTCAAAAAAAGCAACTTGGTTTTTTAGGATCATGTTCAGAAACCCAGGCCCTGCTCAGAAGTTCTGAGAATTCAGAATGAAGCAAGACTGAAACAAGCCTCACTCACACTAGTTTTGATTCTGTAACTCAAAATCCTTAAACCCAAATGATGAAAAACAGCATCCCCCCACCCCGCACATTTAGCAGGTTTTTCATCTTTTTCTTCCCTCTGTGTGATTACTTCAATCAGGCAGTGAATGACATATGCGGGTTTTAATCACTGTGTGTTGTGACACCCGCCCTGCACCACAGCAATTTCCTGCAATCAGCATTGCTTAAAAGGGTAATCAGGAGGCAGAGGAATAGTCACAAAACCTGACATTTTTGCAGCTTGCACAGCAAAATAAGATTAGAAACAAGACTCATAATGCTTGAAACACTTAGGAGTAAGAGGGAAGAAAGCTATACTAAAGGAACAGTCCAAGTTCAATTGTGTATTAACTCTGGGGAAAGTTCATTCTTTCCTCTCTAAATACAATGAACAGAGGTCTTTTCCCAGGTCAAGTTCATCAAGGACATTTTCTTTTTTTTTTTTTTTTGGTACTGGGGATTGAACTCACGACTGCGTGCTTGCAAGGCAGGCGCTTATGCCACTGAGCTAAATCCCCAGCCCTATCAAGGACATTTTCAATCTTGCACTCTTTGTATTTAACTATTTAGATCATATAAAATCAGTAGATGGTTTTATTTGCAAAACAGAAGAAACATCTTGAATTTTCATTAATATTTAACAAGAAATTTCTAAAATAAGTCCTTTAACATCCAGCTTTCAGAGAAGTAAGCTTCACACAACCCTCTCTGGAGCAACGTCTCAAGAGAATTCTGGAAATCTGAGCCTATAAAGGCAACATGCAAGTAGAAACGGTGTATTATAGATGCTAAGCAGCAGCAGAAAAAAAAAAGCAAATAAGGATAGTTTTTCCAGGAAAACTTAGTTTCTAACAAATACTTGTCTCTATCACAACTTACTAAACCCTCTTGTTTGAGGTATCTTTTTACTTAAGTCTTTTGACATGCAGAATCAAAAGTAGTACGCTGGTAAACTGAAGTATTTCTAGTTTAGAAGTATTACATTGGGAGCTCTTAAATCACTGTCTCAGATAGGCTCTGAACATTTCATAATACACTGTTCTTTCCCTGAAGGAAACTGGGGGATAAGCCAAGAGTGAAGAAAGTTTGAGTGACAATGTTCTTACAAACAAGCATAAAAAAGGACAAAAAGAGTGAATTCTGTTTGCCAGTATGCTCCCCTACTTGATGAGACATCTACTTTAAGAAAGAAAAGGGTATACACTTCTGTCTTTCCAGGGAGCTACTCAACACTAATGCTCAGAAGGCATCAAAGCTGAGCAATACAGAAGAATCACTTCAGAGTGACAAGCTGAGACTGAACTGGCACAAGGTGTCAGGTGAAAGCAAGCTGGCAGGCAGTGACTCACCAGCCCCCTTCTTTATGGAAAGTGCCTCAATCCCTTTCATTCAAATGAGCTAAAGGGAGCATTGAAAGAGGCTAAAAGAAGAAAGAATACTGTTTACTGTTCCATAGATTGAATGAAGGAGAACTTTGTACAGGCCTGTAATTTTACAGAACTGTAGGAACTAAATTACACTAAGTCATCCTTATAAATGTCAAATCTGTACCACCAACAGGGAAAAGCTAACAAGGTTCCACAGAAACGATTAACAAAAGAGTGAAGGCTCTAGAATAGCTCTGGCTTGCAGTCAACTCTAAGCAGGCCTCTTAAGACCCCACTGGGGATTTACCCTCCACTGCTCAAAGAATGGAAACCCAAAAGCCTTCTAACAAAAGGCATTCACTTTTACCTTCCCATCCAGTCACCCGACAGTTGTTGGGTAAAATACACAAGACTATGAAACCCTGTGCTAAGCTGCAAAGTGGCATACTTGAGTAGAACCACTCAAGTATTCATTTGAGGGAAGTGCTTTTTCTTTTCTTTTCTCCTCTTTCCTTTCCTTTTTTTTCTTTCCCTTTCCTCCCCTCCTCATCCCTCTTCTTTACTTTTCTTTTTTCTTTTCAGTCCTGAGAATTGGACAGAGGGTGCTCTACAACTGAGCTACATCCGCAGCCCTTTATATTTTTGAGACAGTGTTGTTGAATTATTAAACTCTCCAGGCTGGGCTCAAACTTTGGATCCTCCTGCCTTAGCTTTCTAGAGAGCTGGGATCACAGCTGTGCACCACCACGTCCAGCTGAATGTTCCAAGTTCCCTCCCATACCTTCTCCAGGCTCATGGACTCATCAGAGAACACCACTATTCACTCACAGATAAAAGTACCTGTCAACATCAACGTCTGAGAACTGTTACCAAAACCAATCACTTCCTTTTCTGTGACAAATTTCATATGTTGATTTTTGATGCCACAAAGATGTTTTACTTAAGACATTGTAATTTATTCTAACTACTATAAATTTTGTAAGTGCCAAGTATTCTTTACTTTGTCCACTCTTCCTTTTCTTCAACAAGGGTCAGGTGCAGTACTGAACAGGCTATCTGCATGCCTGTCTCTCTGGTATCCACGCCCTCCTGATCACCCTTCAAGCCAAAACGCCAAAATGCACGGGCCTTCAAAAGTGCAACCTCCCACTCCTTGAGCTGCATCTTACTGGGTTTTACTCTCAAACTCATTCTACTTTTGCAAGCTTGTTCTCCAGAGTCTCAACAACCAAATTACACGGTTTTGCTAAGAGTATTTTCCATCAGAAAGGACATAGGCTTAGGAATCAGAAAACCTTGGACTCTTAGCCATTCCTGACAGTTATTTAACTAGGTGTCAATATATTTCCCATATCAACATTAGTTTCCTCACTTGGGAATAAGGACAAATAATGCCTATTTATGAAATTGTTGAAAAAAGGAGACAGTATGCTAGCACATAACCGGCATTCAATAAACAAAAGATATAACAATATCTGTAAAGTACTCCTTTCCTTTCCCTTGGTTTCAAAAGAAAGGAGTCAGTCCAGGCCAGGAATTTGTCAGTATATGCTACATACCCAACAAAGTATGGACAAGCCCCTTTGCAAACCAGAATGGCCAGCCATAATGGTACATGCCTATGAAACCAACACTAGAGGAAGCTGAAGCAGGAGGTCACCATGAGTTCCAGGCCAAAAACCAAAAGTAAATATTTATATGATTACCATCACAATGGAGAGACTAAAACCATCTTGCTTGTGCCTGAGCACAAGCATTGGGGGGAGTTTCTCCCCCCAAAACTCAGTCAATACTGTAAAAATACTGGAGGTTTTTTTTGGGGGGGAGTATTTTTGCAGGGAGGCTGGCTTTTTTTGAGATAAGGTCTTGCTATGTAATTTAGGTTGGTATTGAACTCACTAGGTAGCCCATGTTGGCCTTGAACTCACGGTGATCCTCCTGCCTCAGCCTTCAGGAGTGCTGGGATTATAAGTATGTGCTATTGTACCTGGAAAAAAAAATACTACTGTTTTAAACAGAACTCAGTATTTGAGCTTTTTTTTCTCAGCAGTTCCTATATTTGACACCCATTTGTATGAAATGCCTCCACCATAGCATCTACTAGGCAAACTCCTACTCTTCCTTTCAAGGTTATCTCAAAACCACACCTTTTATGGCATCACCAGAAGGACTTACCCCTGTGTTCTCACAGCAGCACAATATACCACACTGTAATTACTTATGGGTCTACAGCCTTAGGAGACACCATTTCCTATAAGAACGCAAAGCAAGTACTCACAGGCAATTTGTTTGTTTCTTTAACTAGTCTATCCACTTAATAAAAAAATGTGTATAAGTTTATTACGTTCTTAAAAGACAAAACACTTAAAGGATGTATATAAATACTATCAGTACAATGTATTTTTAATTTTTAAATAAACTATGTCTACCACAATGAGATATGTGGAAACAGGAAACTCAGTTGAAATAATGCAAAATAGTATCAAACATGTAAGTAATGTTAAAGGGCTGCTGTTCTAAACGAAAGACATGCTGTCTCGCCGTTAACAATCTTACAGCATCAAAG
The DNA here is from genome assembly GCA_004027295.1 of Dolichotis patagonum. Taxonomy (NCBI): domain Eukaryota; kingdom Metazoa; phylum Chordata; class Mammalia; order Rodentia; family Caviidae; genus Dolichotis; species Dolichotis patagonum. Next base: position 8,582 of record PVJX010029347.1, read on the forward strand.
CATGTATAAAAGATGGATCTTTGATATTTACTGAATAGGCTGACAATTATAAAGTACTTCTTTAAGAAAGTATTTTACATCCATTAAGACAGTATTAAGAAAACTCCAAGCCAGCATCACAACATCTAACCAAAGTAGTTGTTAGATATAATAGTAAAGATAGTAATATAACCTGATACATATCCAGAATTCATTCATTCATTCTTGACAAATCTTGACTACAAACCAAGAATATGCAAGACATTGCTTCTCCCATGGTGTAAGAAATATTTTTCTACGGCACTACTAAAGCATGAAGGAATTGAAACTCTTTAAAAGAATGGCACTCAGACCCATTCCACACCCCCTGAATTTGTCAAATTCAAAGATGAGGTAAAAGCACAGAAGTCTATTATGAAGAAACAACTTCCTTAAGGCTGGTTGACTTTGACATTGTATCAATCCTGTTCATGCCAGTGTGACAAATCTTACAGTTTCAACAAAAATTTTTGCCACCACTAGGCAGTGACAGAATCTTCTCCACATCCAAAACAGCAAAATCTAAACTAAAACAATTTCAGGTTAATCAAAGTAGGCAGGAAAGGGGCTGGGGATTTAGCTCAGCGGCATAAGTGCCTGCCAGGCAAGCACGCAGTTGTGAGTTCGATCTCTGGTACTAAAAAAAAAAAAAAGGATACCAAAGTAGGCAGGAAAAAAGTCCTACAGACTCTTTCCCAATAAAACACTGCTGGAAATGAATAGCCAATGTCAATGTCCAGTGAGAGAACAGACACTACTCTACTGGTCCCAAAACTGACCACAGGGTCTCTGACCAACCCAGTGTTAAACTAGAAGCATAAACTCAAATCTCAATTACTTTCTTTCTTACTTCCTCTACCACCCTGTTTCTAGCTTTATAAGCCTCATCAATCTAGAAAGCTACAAAACATGTTACTTTCACATACTCTCACAAAAGGTTTTGTAAATATGCAGTCAGAATAACAATATACAATAACCCATTTAAGAAAATGTTCTGGGCATTGTGGTTCACGCCTATAATCTCAGCACTCAGGAGGCTGAGGCAGGAGGATCATCACAAGTTCGAGACCAGCCTGGGCTATGAAGTGAGCTCAAGGCCAGCCTGAACTGCATAGTGAGACCTTGTCTTGAAAAGACAAAACCAAAAAGGAAAAGAAAAGAAAAACAGAAGACACCAATTTTTTCAAAATTAACACAAATTATGTCCATTTATTCACCTAACAGAATGGATAAGGTTCCAATAAGGCACATATCTATCAATTTTGACCATGCAATCTAGGCCTAAAGTCTTTTTATTTCCTGGTACTAGTGACTGAATGGCACTGAGTTACATTCCCAGCCCTTTTTTATTTTGAAATAGGCTCTCATTAAGTCACTCTATTGCCCAGAATGGGCTACAACTTTCTTTTCTTTTTCTCTTTTAAAGAGACACCAGCAGGATTTATCAGAGATAGCTATGGGTCACACTCAAGACTGGAATGCAGATGCTCGGAAAACAAGACATAGGAGCTACAACTTTCAATTCTCTTACCTCAGCCTTCCAGAGTAATGGGACTACAGATATACACTACCATGCCTGGTTTAAAATCTTCCAGAGTCAAGCAAAATTTTACAACTAAATTAAATTAAGTAAAAATTTACCAGTGAATTAAATTTAAAACTGCAAACTTTTCCTAGCTGAAGGGGGACATCTAGAGGTAAAAGCTTAAAACTGGGGCTTTTTCTCTCTTCCTTGGGAATCTAGGGACCACAAAGAAGCCTCTTAAAGCTCACACATTGAGCAATTTTTCTTTAAGCATACAATTTGAAGAGCCAGTTCACCAAAGCACTGCTTATTTTAACCTATTATCTTCCATCTAAAATGACTATACTGCATTCCTCAGTCTTGGAAACTTCAAAGGTCTTCATGCAAACTGTCGGTTCTGTCAGCAATACAGCCCTGGCAGATGACGGGCATGGCTACCAGAACAAGGTACTGGTAGCAACAGAGAAAGAAAATAGTGACCAGCTTTACACCAGTGCCAAGATATTTGTATACACAGGATGCTCTAAAGATCCTCAATTGCCAGGCATGGTGGTATGTGCCTGTAATCCCAGCAGTAGGGAGGAGGGTCACCATGAGCTCCACATCAGCCTGGGCTGCACAGTGAGTTCAAGACCACCCTAAACTATGCAGCGAGATCCTATCCCAAAAAAGAAAAAGTTCTTAAAATGTTAAAGAAGAAACTATACTTAATGAAAACCACTGTCCATAAGATATTTACTGATTTGATCTAGTATCAGATTAGATCTGATGAGGAAGATCTCTAACTCACCTTTCTGTAACTATAAGTAACTCAAATGCCTTCAGGGGTCAAATAAAACCAAATCAAACTGGAATGATGGAGCAAAAGGTAGAAGGGGAGGGTGTAGATGGGTACAATGGAAAATGCATTCTAGTGTTTTCTGTTAACCCTAAGCCACCCAAACTACTCACGCTCTCTTGTTGACCCCCATCTCTATTTGCTACTCTGTCCACAGATTTTTCAAATTTTCTCCTAAATATCTGATATTGAAGTAATGCAAATCAAAAAATAAAATAAAATAAAATAAAATAAGCCAGGTATGGTGGCAGGGGACTATAATCCCAGTTACTTGGGAGACAGATAAAGGAGGGTCAGAAGTTTGAGCCTGGGCTGAACAACTCAGCAAGACCTTGTCTCAAAAAAATAAATAAATAAATAAAAATAAAATTAAAGGACCAGGGATGTGGCTTAGGGGTAGAGTGCCCCTTGGTTCATCCCCAGTACTAGAAGAAAAAGAAGAAGGAATGGAAGAAGAGATGGAGAGGGGAAGCAGGAAAAGAGAAAAAAAAGGAGCATCAAGTATCTCTATGTACAGAAAATGTCTGACATAATATATTCCTGAGGGCTAACAATAGCTACTATATTATTGAGGGTTAGCAATAGCTACATGGAAATCACAGGCTTATGTTTTTATTTTCTATTTATCATACAAATTTTCTAATAAAGTGAGAAAAAACTTTAAATTCGGGGAAAAAAAGAGAACAACATCAAGACCCATGGCACGCTTAACTCCAACTTTCAAACAATTAGTAACAGATAGCAGGATAAACACAAAGCCAGCATCTGAGCGTCACATTAATTGAAAAGAACTCTTCAAGTGACTAAAGGTCCACCACTGTGCAATATTTAAATATCACTCTATTTTTTTTAAGTAGGGAAATAAAATCATCAGCAAAAAAATGTATGTGATAAAATCAGATAATTAAATTATGAAGCGCAAGTAAATTAAGCTAATTTCAAACTCTTGCCAAAATTTGTAAAGCCTTACCATAAAGATCAGGTCCATGAGAAGTGAAGACATTATACAAAAGAATGTTGAGTGGTGCAATTACCAACTTCCCATAATAGTAGCTGTCAATGACCACTACAGGCACCTAAAACAGAATAGAAAATGCAAAGCAATTGTGAAGTTTTACTAGAGACCATAGCCATAAGTGAAATAAACCAGAACACATGTACAAATATTGTATTGTCTCCCTAGAGTGAGAAGCTGAAGTATATATAAAGAAATATATATATTATACATATTACATATATATAAGATAGTTATATACTAATTTCTCTTAGTTCACTGAAAAGAAAGGTTTGTGCTCATATTGTTTAGACAATTAAATGCAGATATCTTAGACTCTGAGTAACTAATTTAAAGATGATAATACGCATGTATTAACCACTGCTATCCTCTATCTTGCTTTGAAATTTTATTTTTTTCTCTTTAAAAAAAAATCTGTAAAGTTTTTCTCTTGAAACATTTCAAATGCTAATGGATACACCTGAGAATGAAAAACCAAATGAACTCCTACTGTTTCCTTTTTGCACATCCCAAATAGCTTTCATTACAACATAAGAATAAAACAAGCAAGAAGAAAACTCACCAGAAAGAGAATTAGGGACACCAGTGACCAGTGAAAGAAACTCTTCCACCTATGCCTCATGACCAGCAAATCAAAGGCAATGGGTATGCTATTTAACAGACAAACAAAAAGTAGCGAGATAAGTAAAATATTTAGAAACAAGTCAGATTCATGCATTCCTTTCTTATGCTGACAATAATGTATCTCTACCTGTGACAGAGATGTAAGAAGACCAGTACATGAGAGAACACTGTCTCAAAAATTGCCATAGGACCCATCAGAAAGCTATGCAACCCTCACTTGCACAAGAAATGTAAACACAGCTGCTGGAACAAACTCTATTTTGTACGTATTTTATGTAATGGACATTTAAAGTACATTAATTATACATAAATGTGCCCCCATTATCCTGTACCTACCATGTCAAGTAAATATTGATCTCTTTTCCAAGATTTACTAGGATTTCAGAAATATACTACAAACTCTGACTTCAATTCTTAACTATCCCCTTCCAACACCATTTATTATTCTTCTTGTTACCCACATTCCTCAAACAAGTTGCATATATGTGCTCCTCTCATTTCACTACTTCTCCTTCAAGGCTTAGCCTAAGTGATTAAGGCTGATTTAAAGTATACTGGAATCTCCTCACAGCAAGAACCAACATCTCTTCACAGGGCTCACTTTCTTTTGTCATTCTGTTTCATTAATCACAAAACATCTGTCCTGCCATCTTTAAATACCCCAGCTCCTGTTCTTTCCATTCACTCTCCTAGGGCTCATTTCCACCCTGCCTTTATTTTTTCCTTACCCCTTCACCGTGCTATCTTGCTGAAGTAACTACACTCGTTATATCTGCAGGTGCTTCTGCTGTTGTTGCATCAGCAATGACCTTCCACAAATCTAAGGCACTAGCAGGCCTCTATCCATGCTACAGTCACAGAGAACTCTCTCCCTACACCAACATATCTGCACAGAATCTACCCAAATGTCAATGGCAGTGCCTGTTCTTGTCATTCCCATGAAATCTCTGCAGAACCAGCTTCTTCACCTCTGAATTTGTATGGTGTTATCATCTCTATCATTTATTTGACAAGGTCATGTGTTGTCACTGAGTATGTTCTTATGACCTGAACTTCCACACTCTATTATTTAAATTTTGTATGAACATTTTGTCTTTTATTTTTCTCTCAACTAGTTACATTTCAATAGCACCTATATTTCTTAAGGACTGATGTTTAAAATTTTTTATTTATTTATTTTTTTGGAGAAGGTAGAAGTGGGGATTGAACGTAGGGCTTTCACACTGAGCTATATGTATATCCCCAGTACATTTTTAGTGTTATTTTGTTTGGTTTGATTTTCATTTTCAGACATGCTCTCGCTAAGTTACCCAGGCTGGCCTTGAACTTGAGATACCTCTGCCTTGACCTGCCATGTCTGGCTAAGTAATCAGTGTTCAGTGTTTAGCTTTTCTACTTTGTAAGCTCCAAAAAAGGAAGAAGCATCATTGTCTAATACAGTATCAGCAACACCTAGTACAAAGTATTTAATAAATGAAGGCAAAAGGATCAAAATGGGCCAGCCATAGGTACTTGCGGAATTCAAGACGTTATGGTGAACGCAGATGAAACAGAAAATGGAAAGAATGGAGGAACTTACAAAAAGGAGTAGAGGCAGTAAAGCTGGGAAGACCATGCAGAGCTTTGGAGTCGGTCTAGGATTTGGACATCACAGGATTTGGACATCACAGAATGAGCTTTTTATTTAAAGGACCTGACATTCACGACTCATGTAAGACTTGGCAGGCCATACATGGCCTGTGTTGAATGTTCTTCTGTATATGTGCATTGTTTTTCAACGATCTTTTTGTTGTTGTTGTTGTTGTTGTTGTTGTTTTGGTTTTTGTTTTTTGAGACAGGGTCTTGCTATGCAGTTAGGCTGGTCTTGAGTTCACTTTGTAGCCCAAGCTGATCTTGAGCTTGCGATACTCCTCCTGCCTCAGCCTCCTGAGTGCTGGGACTACAGGCATGCACCACCATATCCAGGTTTCAACAATCTTTTTAAAAAAGTAAAAACTCATAAACCATCCCTTGGACCTCACAGGGATTTCTCCAGCAAAGGTAGGCCCCCCGTCCCCCAAATCATGAAGTTATGGAATATAACCAACTATTAATTCTGGAGGAAACTTATAACAGGGAGTCCGGGAGCTCCATCAGTCTGAAGTAACTGTACTGGCCTAGTGTAGTTCAGTGGAAACTAGATACTGGCAAATATGAGAACAATCCAAAGTTAGAAATGATTCTTCAAAACAGTGTTCCTCTAGGCACCAATGGATTTTTTGAAAAAAAAAAACTGAAACACAGAAATAAAAGTTTTGTTCTATGGGTAAAGATGATTTATCAAAGGCAGCTCCTCTTAACGATAAGCATCCTTCATCCAAGAGTTTGAGATCCTAAATGCTCCAAACTCTGAAACTTCCGGAGTGCTGACTTGATGCCGTAAGTGGAATATTCCACAGCATGAAGCTTTGTTTCATGCATAAGATTATTAAAAATATTGCATAAGATTATCCTTAGGTCATATGTATGAAGTGTTTATGAAATACAATGAAGTAAGCGCCACCATGCTGATTGGAAAGAGCCCCAGCTAAAAGACAAACTACACCTTCCTGTGAGCCAGTCGGTGTGTGGGCTGAAAAACCACTAGAGCACACCCCCCATCCCCACTGATTTGGAGGACTCCAGTGAGAGGACAGCAACTGCAGGCCAGGAACAGCTCCATGCTTGCACTGTTTGGTTGACCACAGGCCTGGGGCTGGTGGTCAGGGCATCTACCTGGAGGACTGCAGTGTGTATTGTGTCAGTTGTGGGGGATTTGCTTCTGTCTAAAATTCAATGTTTTAAAATCCAATGTTTTGTTCCATTTGACTGTTTCATTTTATTCCTGCATCTGGTAACCTGAACAACTGTTTTGAGGATAACAATGTGTTCTGTTTTGTTTTGTTCTGACTTATTGTTTCATTTTGTTCAATGTTGTTATGTTTTCATTGGTTTTATTCTGTTTTGTTTTATTTTGCTATGTCTGATGGTATGGACAACTATTGTGAAGACAGCAAGATATATTATGATAGCCATTGTTGATTTCCTATTGTCCTGTTTTGAAGTTCTATACCACTTTCACTGCTGAATTTTGATTGGCTTTATTCTGTTTTGTTGGGCTTTGTTCCCTTTTATATATTTATATATAGAGAGAGACAGAGACAGAGACAGAGACAGAGACAGAGACAGAGAGACAGAAAGTGAGACCGAGAGAGAGCTGGGGATTTAGCCCAGTGGCGTAAGTGCCTGCCTGGCAAGTGTGAGGTCGTAAGTTCGATCCCTGGTACCAAAAAATAAAAAAGTAAAAACTATTCTCAGGTTGTATAAAAGGATATTTGGACTTAGTTCACTGGCAAGTTTGCCAATCCTTATGACGCTGAGCAATGAAAAGCTATTACAGGTCAAAACAGGGAAATGATACAAGCATTGCTGCATTTTAGGAACGGAACTATACTACAGCTGCAGAGCGCAGAGCAGATTTATAAGGCTAAGACTGGAGATGTGGACACCACTTAGAAGGCTGTATAGTAATCCAAGGGCAGAGAAAAGGTGAAGAAACACAGATTAAGAAGACATTTAGGGAAAAAAAACACTTAGAAGACATAATAAATTAATACAATGTGAAAAGAAAAAGAGTCATATAATTTTAAGGTTTTCAGTTCAGTATTGAGCAGACAGCGATACCATTTACTGGTATAGAAACACAGGTAGAGAAACAGATGTAGGGGAAGGCAATGAGTTGAGGAGATAGCTAATAAGCAGTAGGAATGTAAGTGAAGTCAAAATTTTCACTTACAATCATAAAGTTTTCAGCTGGGCATGGTGGTACATATGGCAGTAATCTTACTGCTCAGGAGGCTGTGGCAGGAGGATCACTGCGAGTTTGAGGCCAGCCTGCACTACAAGTGAAACTTTGCCTCAAAAAACAAAACAAAAAATAATAAAGTTTTCTTTGGTTTTAGAAGTATTTTACAGGGGATGGTGGCATATGTCTGTAATTCCTTCTGCTTGGGAGGCTAAGGCAAGAGGACAACAGGTCTGAGGCCAGTCTTGGAAACTAATCAAGACACCGTCTCAAAGTTAAAAAATAAAAAGAATTAGAGATGTAACTCGGCACTCCCTGGGTTCAATCCCCAGTATAAGGAAAAAAAGGTATTTTGCATTTATTGACATAGGAATTATAAAGGTGATTGAGAGACAGCAGAAGTATAGAAAATAGCTAAGGTACACTGAGGAACGTAACTTGAAGATGGTATGTAGGATAGAAGGATTAGATGTGGGAAGCTAGAATTTAAAAAGCAAGAAAAAATATTTAAAATGGCCTATTCTCTAACGTAATTCCCTTTGTAAAAATTTATCTCATCCCCCATGAATCAGCACCATGCACAGGCCACTGGTGAGACAGACAGACACCAGCCTTTTCCCATAAGTCAGCACCATTTGCAGACTGTGGGGGAAGAGAACAAGAAGTCACCAAGAAGCAAGCCCTCCCTGTGAATCAGTGCCATGTGCTAAAGAGAAAGCCAGATGCCCCTTCTGGCACACGGACTGGGAAACAAGAAGAACCAGCCCCTGTCCCCTGTGTAAGCAACTGGCTGATCCAGAGAAACACAGGCTGCGATGACAGCTACTGAGGTAAAACATAATTTAATGCTTGCAGTGTTTATAGTGTTTCACTGACTTTGTAGGTCTAAAGCTGGTAATCTGACCATCTGTTCAGAGGGTAACAATAGGCAGTGTAGCATCTATGGGGGATCTCCTTCTACCAGTAGTAGCCATTGTGTTTTGTTTTGTTTTGTTTTGTTTTGTTTTGTACTGGGGATTGAACTCACGACCTCACACTTGCCAAGCAGGCACTTATGCTGCTGAGCTAAATCCCTGGCCCTTGTGGTAGCCACTGTTAATTCCCTATTACATTGTTTTAAAGTCCTATATCATTTTCATTGTTTTATTAGTTTGGGTTTTATTGTTTTGTTTCATTTGATTTTTTTTGTTTGTTTGTTTTTTGGGGTTTTTTGGGTACTGGGGATTGAACTCATGACCTAGTGCTTGCCAGGCAGGCGCTTGTGAAACTGAGCTAAACCCCCAGCCCCTCAGTTGATTTTACTATATTCAATGGCATGGGCAGCTATTTCAAAGATAACAATATATATGATAGTAGCCATTCTGGATTTACTATTGTCTTGTTTTGAAGTCCCTCAGTGCATTCACTGTATTGTTTTTATTGGTTCTATTCTGTTCTGTGTTGATTTTTACTATGTCTGAAGGTATCCGCAGCTGTTTTGGGGACAATAAGAGGCATTAGGGTAACCACTGTTGATTTCCTATTGTCTTGAAGTCTTGTGTTACTTAACACTGGTTTGTTTTGATTGGCTTTATTCTGTTTTATTTCGCTTGGTTTTATTCTCTTTAAAATAAAAATTTTTTAAAATTTTTAAATTTTATCTCATAGTAAATTTCCAAAAGTATGCAATCGACAAAAATGTTTGCTTAAGTATTGTAAGAGTAAAAAACAAAAACAAACAAACAAAGAGCAAAAAACTAGAAACTAAATGTCTACCAATAAAGTACTGGTTAAATAAATTATGGTCAGCATACAATGGAATGCTACACAACTGATGTACAAAATGATATAATCTATGTATAAGAGAACATAAACATATCTACAGGATAATTCTATTTGTTTTAAAAATACAGTTATGCATGTACATGTATTTGTATACACAAAGCACACAAGGATAATTTCTGGGAAAATGTATACAAAATTATTAGTACTACCTTTGAGGACTGGGTTGGAGGAGAAGAAAATTAGGCTTCTGTGTGATGTGCATCTGTAATCTTAGCACTCTGGGAGGCTGAGGCAGGTGGATCACAAGTTTAAAAGCAGCCTGCGCAACTTTACAACTTAGTGAGATCATGTCTCAGAAGAAAAAATAAAAAGGGCTGTAAATGTAGTGAAGGTCCTGCGTTCAGTCCCCAGTGCCACAAAAACAAATAAATAATAATCAAAATTAGGGGGGCTTTTGTTTTTGTTTTTTGCCATGCTAGGAATGGAACCCCGATAAGCACTCTACCACTGAGCTAGATGCCCAGCAAAGAATTCTTTTATTTGTTTCTTTGGTACCAAACTCAGGACCTCACACTTGGCAGGCAGGTGGCAGGCCACTGAGCTATATTCCCCAGCCCTAAAGAACTCTTCTAATCTTGCAAAATCTGGTACTTGTTTGTTTGTGGTGCTGGGGATGACACCTAGGAACTTACACCTACTAGGCAAGTGCTCGACCACTAAGCTACACTCCAAGTCCCTAATACCTTTTTTATAATAACGAAATAATACTTCTATAAGAAACTTTGTATCAAACTAAAATATTTTTTAAATTACTAATATAGTATAGAACTTAGTATATAAATGGTGGAAGTAAGAATACAAAAGGAATGACAGACACAAATGAGCTTTAAAAAAAAGGACATGGGAGAGAAATCAGAAAGACTAAAGCAAACTCGTATTTCAAGGCTGGGGGACTGGGAAAACACACAGCACAGGGTGAAGCAATGTGGGGAAAATATCAGCTGTAGAGTTAGAAAGGACTAGAATCAAAAGCATGCAAATCAAGCTGGGTGTGGTAGCATACACCTATAATCCTAGTACTGAGGAGGCTGAGGCAGGAGGAGCACAGTGAGTTCCAGGCCAGCATGGGCTACAAAGTGTGTTGAAGGCCAGCCTGAACTACACAGTGAAACCCTGTGTCAAAAAGACCAAAAAAGAAAAAGGGAAAAAAAGTAAGCATAACTTTTTTTTTTTTTAAAGGATCTCACTATGTAACTCAGGCTGGTCTCAAACTCCAGGTAGGTTTACAGGGGTGCACCACCACATCCAGTGCAAGCATAATTTAAAAGATAAATTATTCAACCTCTTAGTCTACTTTCTTATTTATAAAGCATAATGATTACAGTTCTCTTAAGAGTTCTTTTAAGGTTTAGGAGTAAAGTTTCTAAAGGATTTAGCAGTTTCTAATATGTAGTGGAAGATTAACAGTCACCATTGTTAGAATTAATCATAATAATAAACACTAAGAAAAATATGCTTTCATTTCCCAGAACCTTTGTTGGTCCAAATTACTCCTGTATCTTTGGTGCTACCTGGCAATATGCATTTAGTCCAACAGTAACATTTTCCATACACTTAGTGATATATAGGAGATGAACTATGTTAGTTTCTTACCCAAGAGCTGCACTGAAAGGCCAGCCTACAATAGCCCCAGCTGCTACGCCCAGCACAGCAATGGGAATCTTGTCCATATACCAGCCAGTCATGGCTATCAATGTAGTGTACATACAGAAGCTACTAGGAAGGAAGGCTGCAAGAATAAAGAAGAAAAATAAAAAATAAAAAGATGAAGGAGGACAAGAGATTCAGACATATCAATTATTAGAAACTCACCTACACTACAAAATGTTAATACCCAGTCACATATTTTGGGCAAGCTTTATTAGAAATAGCCAATAAAGGTATACACTTTAAAAAAAAATAGTAAGTTCAGTGATTTTCTTATTTTCTCACTTTTGATTTTTAGGTACCAGCACATGGCCTTGGTTTTACAATACTAACTATGTCATTCCTCTCTTGTCCCTCAAATTCAAAACTTAAAAAATTCCAGTTTGCCCAAGAGAATATCCCAAGCAGGGAATATGCTTTGAAAGACTTAGAACCACTGCTGACAATTTCTGAAAAATAAATTCTGATGTTCTGAGACAGCCTTGGTCACAAAGGGTACTGCACAGGAACCCTAGGAAGCCTGCTCAAGTGCTAGATGTGGGACAGCAGCATCACTTTACACACTCGAGTGATCCACTGACACAGATTATCTGGCCTCTAGATCGCCCATAATTATTTACATCTATCATAACCTCGTTAGGGTGTACAGCAGAAGACTGAGCAAATACAGTCTTTGCAATACCAACAATCAAAGTATTTCAAGTAATTTTGAACAAAAATACAGACCTGCCTCTCCTGCTGCAGAGGTCTGATTTTCTAGCACCCAGGAAAAAAATCAGTCAACTCCAAAAGGACTACAACGAATAGGCAGTGAGATTTCAGAAACTATAGTAACAGCTGGCTGAGGCACGCATGCGATATAGGTTTGCCATCAGTGTGCTAAATAATACAGATGCCATCCAGTGCTGTCAATTTCAACTGCCAGTGCAGAGGATAAAAAAGCAGAGGTCTGTGAAATTTCTGCCACCTCTGAGGGTAAAGCCCAAACACCTTTAGGACAGTAGATCTCAAAGTTATTCCAGGTTAGTCCCCTGAGCTTTCACCACAGCATTGGTATTAGAATAGTCAATGAAGAAAAAGTAAACATATAATTTTGTACCAATTATGATTTTAGTGTATATTCAGTACATACAGTATATTAGATTTTGGAACACAAAAGCAAAAACTACAGTTAAAACAATTATATCTAATAATTTTTCTGGAGAGTTGGGGACAGACTACATTGTAGCAGGTTACCCTGGCTCAGCCCACAAAACCCAAATCCTCTGGTGCAGCAACTAAGTCTTCTAAATTGTAAGAAGCTTACTATAAAAAAGATGCCCAACAGAACATGCATACCTCCTTAAAATATATATCACACAGTGTACATAAAACAGATCTGTCAAGAGTAGTATTTTTGGCACAAAGAACTTCCTTAAACAAAATTATGTTCTTTCCCCTAATGGCCGAGAAGAGAAAAGGGCATTTGACTCAAAAATGTAACAGAAAGCCCCTATCAGTTCTACCAGTTGTGAACTTGACTTTTAGTAAGTTATTACACATTTCTAAATTTCAGTGCTCTGACCTATAAAAATGAGAAACTATTTATCTTACTTATACCATATAATTACTGTAAAGATCAAACATGAAAATGTAGTTAACAGTGCTCTGCAAATTATTAACATGTTTCATAAATACTGGAGACACCTGACAAGTGTTTCCCTTCAATAAAACTGTAAACTAAGGGTGAACCTGCTATACCCTCCGCTCGCCCTTTTACTTACCAGATGATGAACAAAACATGCCAGTGCTAAGCACCAAGAAGGCTAGCATCATTCGACTCACATGCAGCCCAAACTTCTTACACACAGCCCTAGAAGAAAGCAGAATTTGCACAGTGGACATTAGAGATAGACAATTCAAAGAGGGAAAACATGCCTGCAAGGGAAGTAACACCAAAGAGCTCAAGTCAAATAGAGAAACAAAACTGTCTTAATAGGTTTCTTGGCAATTTTATATGCATAAGAAATCCAAACATCCTGATTCCTGACACAGGAGAGAAGCTCCCTACCTAAGAGGAAATACATACTTTACATGACAAGACCATCTCTATATCAACTGAAGGTAGCATGATGTGGTAAAAAACAATAGGCCTCAGACACACATGGGTACCAGTTCAAATTCTGACTCAGCTACTTATTAGCAGTGGGGACCCTAGTCTAGTCACACAATCTGCCAGATTCCTCATATGTAAAATAAGAATAATAAATTATACCTACTTTTAGGAAGTTTTTGTGATGATAATACATGGAAAAGTGCTTAGGAGGGTACCTGGGACTAAGCTGTACAATAAATGGTAGTTATCAGAAAAAATACTAGGAGACACATGAAAATTTAAGGCGATTACCTCAGTGTTTTTCAAACAGGCAATGATACACCAACTCCTTCTACTTCTTCCTTTTAATTTTCCTAATCCTACAAATTAAACATCTTTAGATACTAATGCTTTGCTTAGTCAATATTTGTTCAGATATATCTATGTGCTAGGTTTTTCCTTGATCAAATTCCTTATTTCACCTCAAAGCTTCCTTCTGAAATACATTTATTTCTCCCTAACTATATTTTTTAGAAGTTCCTTTACCTGATTATGGTAAATTCTCAGATTTTTTTTATTAGTTTCTTTTTCTCTCTTTTTTTTTTGTTCACGCAAATTGTTTTTATTAAAATGTTGCTTAAGTGTATATGTACATTGGAACTTTATAAAGCCAAAATACATTTACAGGCAAACACCATATAGCTAAAGAATAAGATTTTCTTCTTTTAAAATTTTTTTTTATAATTTTATTTAAAGAGGAAAAAACAAAACAAAATAAAACAGAATAAAGGGTAGCAACCATACAGTATTCCAAGGAAAAAAGGAAAAGTACAACAATAAAACCTAAGAAATTATTACTTGACTAATTACATACTGACTTCTTGGAAATAGTTGTTCGAATTACAAAGTTAAAACATGTAAAGTAGACATTCAAACAGTAAGACTGTTAACAGTTCTGCTCCACGATCTGACAAAAACAACAATATGGTCATCCATCTTACCCACTCAAATATACATGCAATTATATCAATAGGGTAAAATTAAA
>PVJX010029348.1:0-23007 GCA_004027295.1 Dolichotis patagonum
AAAGAAATATCAAGGTGTCTAGAATTGTGTTGTTGCTTTGTGATCTGGTTCAGAGTAATAAACCAGAGGCTGTGAGTGATTCAAAAAGTATCTCGAAGGGCTTGCGGATTGTGAGCCAGATCACTGATTTGGCCCATGTAACCAGTGTGGTAATTCTGAGTCTCTGTAGAGAATTTCTAATATTTGGAAATAATCCTAATTGTAAGTCTCCAGACAACCCTTTCTTTGGCAAAGTGATTTAGAAATGATTGAATAATGTAGATTGATCACATCAACCCAAATCCCACTTTTCTTCTCATTTCTGTATTTTAATAGAATTCATTGACTCAACTGAACAACTGGAGGACTTTGACCTGGAAGAAGATTTTGAGATTCTGAATGTGTAGTATAGTGGGAACTCAGTTTGGAGGTCTGTCTTCCATCAAGCAACATAGGAACATGAACTTGTTACATAAAACTTTGCTGGTCAGCAAGTGCCTGATATGCCAACAGCATACAAACTTGATCACAATCATGACGGAGTCAATTACCATGTCTCAACCAAAAGCCAAAAACAAAGAAATGACAACAACCCTTCCCCAGGAAGAAACAGAACAATCATGGAGTCTAGGAGCAGAAAGCTTAGGAGGAGCCCATTGCTTCCCAACTGTTCTTACATGGCTACAGTAAGTCTTCAGTAGCTGAAATGAATACATTTAGAAGACAGACAGCAACTCCTGTGTGTTTCAAGCACGGGCAGATGAGAGATGGTTACACTGTTCTTCACTCTTTCAGGTGTGACCTCTTTTGGTCTAAATACCAAGAGGCACTCTTTCCTCTTGCTCAAATAGTAAAGTAAATCAGGGAGAAAAATTTCTTAACTTATTTGAATGTGTATTTTAAATAGTTATAATTTGCTGGGGATATAGCTCAGTGGCACAGCACTTACCCGACAAGCGTGAGGTCATGAATTTGATCCCTGATACCAAAAAATAAATATAATAATAATAATAATAATTTAAAAATGAAATAGTTATAATTTATATCAAAACATTTGCCAAAGAAATTATGTCAAATGTGTACTTCTCAGTTGTCTTCCTATTTGGAGGAACTTCAGTATTTTATGGATTTCAGTCTTCATCCTTACTGCTATTTTTGTCAGATATAACCTACCCTGTCTTTTAATCAAGTCATGCTCCTTAAATCAGGGGTCAGTACACTTTCTTTTTGTAAAGGGCCAGATAGTAAATATTTGAGGCTTTGCAAGCCATGTGGCCTCTGTCACAGTCACTGTGCTGTGGAAGTGCAGAGACAGCAATGGACAACATGCATGTAACACAGCAGGGCTTTAATCCAATAAAATTGTATTCCAGAAACAAGTGGAGGGCTGGACTTTGCCTACAATCATTTGGCAATCACTTACATTGTTAATTTATGTTTGAGGAATTAAAAATAAATTTTTTTGAATTACACTGTTTTGGTTGACAGAGACTTAGAATTATTCATGTGGTGAAAGCTAATACGTGCAATAAATGCAATTCCAAACCAGTTTAGAACTAGTAACTTACTAAGTTTTAAAACACATATTCGTCAAATGAACTTCCCTAACCACTCTTCTGTGAGGATACTAAAGTCTCTGCAGTATCTTTCTATTGTCCTCTCCTTTCCTTCTTAACTTTCTGTGTTTCGTCCCCATCCTTAACATAGTCCCACAGGAGGCCAGCATCAGGGGTTTGCAAAGTAGTACCAACCAGTTCAATTGTTTCCCTAAGCTGAATGTTTTCCTTTTTTTCCCAGTAAGTAATTTATTCCAGAGGTTCAAAATTCAAAAGATGCAAAATGATATTCAGTGAAATATCTCCTTTTCACAGATCAGTTCCTGTCCCTGAAAGTTCCCAGTGTTATTAATTTCTTGTTTACCTTTCCAGATGATGTATTTTATGCATATATTCACATACTTAAGTATATACATAGATATAAAAATATGTGCACATACTCATATATCTTAGATTTGATTTTAATGACTTTAATATTTCTCTAGTTTTAATTCATTCATAAATAATGCTGAGGTCACGGAAGTATGGAAATTCCTTTCTTGAACTCTAGAATGTGATGGGTATAGAAACAATTGTAGGCTTCTCTTGAAGCACATTGTGGAGTTGCTGACCAGTAGAGGACTCTTATTGTTTGACTTTTATTATTTTCTACCTGTTTCTTGCCTTAATATTTAATTATAGAGTTTAGTGAGGGTGCATGTTAGAAAAGTTTTTAGCAAAGAATATTGAGTCAAATGTTCATATTTTATTCATTTTATTTGGTATGTACAAAGCTGACACCATGTTTGTTACTCAGGAGGTGAAGGTTACAGTTGCTCAGATTATACTGATTATGCTTTGTCTGTGTTGGCACAGTTTACATAGTACTTAAAGAAGCAGAATCACCTGGAAGGAATTGCCTCATGTCAACATAGTTAAAAGTGTTCTGGGAAACTGGTGATTAGAGAAAATAGCTGAAACAAATCCTGCAAACAGAATCCATTTTACAACCAACTCAGGCTTGCTTTTTAGGTCTACTGATGGTTGATGAGAGGAGTGTGCTAAATTTTATGAGTTTTTGAAAGCATATTAAAATAGTTTAAAAGGCTACCTGTGAAAAAGCAGTTGGATGACCATTTTAATGGAAAGCCTCAGCCTCAGAATACGAAGAACCAACATACCATAGCTTCATTTTACCACATGGAATACATCTGGATGGTATTTAGAATAAACAGACTTCTGAGAAATTGACCAAAAGTAAATGAGATTTACCTTTTTAGTCCTTGAGTCAAAACCAAAACTCACACCTCCTTACCCATCTACTCCTCTACCCATGACCCACAGGAAAGGGCTGTTATTCCCTTTCCTTTTATGGCCTTGGCCACGTTGATTGCATCCTCTGTTCTCCTTTGTTCAGACAAGGTCTTCTGGCTCGGAAGACTGGTCCAATGAGGAGGAAGTGATTTTTCTAAGACCATATGAAATTAAGGGGCTACTTGCCATCAAGCCTTACTAAACACTGAAGGACCCAGTCTTGCACACTTTGGAAGGAGGTATGGCTCACCCTAGGCTACTGGCTGGCACTTCCTTCCAGTTCTGTTGCCCACCTAGACACAGTCGGCCTCTTGTAATAGTGAGGGCTTGCCCTTTGCACACTTGAGCCATCTGTGAATGTTCAGACAGGTAACTTTTTTAAAATGTAGAAACACTGGCTTCTAGTTTAAGCCAAACAATATGTGGTAACTTATAGACATAACAAAATGACTTAATAGTCCTAGCTATTATGAAGAGATTTCTGATTAAGACAGTGAGGCATGTAGCAGTCTTAAGAAAGTGGTGGTCCAGCAAATCTGAGGTAGCCATGAACAGACATGCAAACACCCAAATGGAACAGTAGCACCAGGTTGATGACACTGGGACAGTAGATCTCACAGGGTAGGATCATCTAATGGCCTGAGGGTTGAGGTAACCAGTGTCCAGCAGTCCAGCCCAAATGAAACTCCAATGTATAGCTTGACAGATAGGCAAAAAGGCTTGGGCCTTCCTCCTTCTAACTGTTGAGGCTTGTGGGGTGACTGTTGTGAGGGGTGGGGAAGGCAAGGGGCAGAGTGGTAGGTGCCCCCTACAGGTTTTTCATACACACCTGGCAGCGGCTAACCCGAGTACGGAGCTGCCCAGCTTTCAGCGTTTCTGACACAGGTTCTTCCCTAAACTGCTGCCTCTCCTCCACTGTGGTCAGCCAGAAACTGTACTTGTTGGCAAAGTAGTGGCAGGTGCCTCGGGCACCACTGCACTCGATGAAAGGAGTAGCCCGGAAATCTTCAAGGCAGGAGCCTGGGGAAACCAAGGACTGGCCTCCACCCTCGGCCCCAGTGGCAGTGTGCTGAAACAGATGGGAAAGAGGCTGGGTGTGAGGAAGGAGGTTGGGTGCCAGCTGAGGCCTGGCAGAGGGAGGCGATGAGTGTTCTGTGGCTACAGGGGGACATGTGTGCTCCATTTCTGAGCCCTTGTCCCTTGGCTCAGCCTCTGCTTCTAGCCAGTATGGCAAAAACTGTGTTTTGGGGGGAGTGACTGCCCATCCTCCCTCACAGTAGCCTTCACGGCCGGGAGCATACCTTCCCAGATCCTTTGTTTTCTCCTCAGCTGTCATGCCAGTGACTACATTTCCACCCATATTTCCCAAACTGCTGCTTCACTACTGAGTATGAAGGTGTGTGAGATATCCCTCCCCCAATTTTCAGGGACAAATTATTGTGAGAACAGGTGGATTAAGGCAAATTCTTAAATGCAGTTCTCTAAGCCCTTTGTCTACTGTGCCTCTGTCTACTGTGCCATGTACTCTAAGCAGGAAAAGCTTGAACAATATTGCACACATTCATCCAGCCATGGGCCCTCCCTTAGCAGCATGTCCATCAGTAGCTTTTCCTGCTTGGCTCTATTAGGACTACTTACATTTTCTGTCTGTGCCATACCTTTTAGCATGACATATAGTGTTTGTTACCTGCTGAATGAAAGAAGGCTATATATTTGGCCTAAATGTCTCAATCCTCATTTCTAAGGGGCCCCTCAGCATTCATTTTCAGGGTCACTTATGAACTGGTAGTCTCTAGTCACTGTACCCATAGACAGCAGTCCTCATTTGCCCTCGCCTTCGCCTCAGCTAGGTTATCATCTGGACCACAGGGTATGGGGAAGAGGCTTAATGCACACCTGTGTCAGCAAATGGCCAAAAGAATATATGCCCAGGTAGGACTCCTTATTTTACAGAACTCTGAGACAGTGAGAGTTTCCAAGTGACCATTCAAGTGACCCTTCCTGATAACAGAAGTATCAAAGTTTTCTTCATTTCAACCCCAGAATAGAAAACTTTCTAACACACATGACACAACTCCTTGCTTTACCAAATGGCAGACACTGAATTGTAAACTGCAGATGACTCAAGACTGTCAGGGAAAATACCAGGTTTTGTGGAGGACAGTTAGGCAAGGGCCCTGTATCAAAGCATGCAGCTTGTAAAACTGTTTGGTCATCTTCAAATATTTTATTCTCTTTTTAAGTTAGCATGTTCATTGCCTCAAAATACCTTACTAGGTAATCTAAATTCTTACCCTTTCTGATTTTCAGGAAATATAATCTTGTATGTTAGAATTATGTGCAAAGTAAGAGTAGAAAGATTCTGAATAAGAGCTAAGCTCTCCCGTGAACAGAGCACATGAAATTTAGTATGCAGCCTTTGTATGGTTTCTTGAGGAGGTTAGGGCCCTTTTCTCCTTATTTACTGGTCTGGCTGGTAGATGGGACGGAATAATAGGTAAAGTAACTCTACAGTACATTGAGATAAACTGCCCATTGTGCAAACATAGAGCATAACAAGGAAGCACCCTACCCCATGCAGGTACACTAATGTGAGGGACTCTATGGCTTACAAATTGTTTAAAGATACTCCCTCACATTCTTGCCCCAGTGACTCGGCAGGATGCTTTGGTTGAACCAGCCACTTTAGTGGCTGCCACATTGGGTTTCCTGGGAGTTATCAGGGCTCTAAAACCTGACTTCCCATCTGATGATATTTACTGAATACCAAGTGAGTGACTCAATGTCTCCTTGGGCTCAGAGATGTTTTCTTTCTTAGCAACACACAGAATGTCTTGCCACAAATGTGGAAAGGCAGCAAAAATTCCAGCAAGGAGATGTAAATATAGTATGCCATAATCTGGACATTTCAAGAAAAGTGGCAGTGACTGGAAGGGCCTGGAAAAGTGTGTGAAGCATGAAGTGCCAAGCCCAACCTGACCAGTGTGTCCTGGCCCTGAGTGGGGACAGTCTGTCCCTTACTGTCCTCTCAGATTATAGTGTAGAGATGATAGAATCTTGTTCTAATTTCATACATTTTCTTACATTGGAACACTGGGTGAAAAATCCTGTCTTTCCCCTCATACTCAGAACTACTTGTCCTTCACACTAGAACTAGATTCTTTGGTCTTTAGCCAAGCCCCAGCTGAACATTTCCCTTCCTTTCCAACTGCCTGGAGTCTGGAAGCCAGTCAGAGGTGCTCTCCTACCACCTTAGTCCTCTGTTTCTGTACAGTGGGAGTGCAGATCCTTACCATGAGGAAGGAGTACCCAATCCAGAGGCTTCGCCAGCCCAGAGGGCACTGTGGGATGGTGGTGTCCTGGCTGTGCATAGCAATGGCTTGTGATGGCGCCTCACACACAGAGCAGCGGCTGATGTACTGGGGAATCTGGGCCTGGCTGACAGGCATCATGGGAATGGGGGCGGTAGTGGAAAGCCAATAGGACTTATCATTGCGTCGGGCATAGTGGCACACTTCATTGATGTTGCAGTAAATGAAAGGCATGGTGCTGAAGCGGGGCAAGCAGGAACCAGCAAACCCTGGTGGAAGGGGAAGAAGGTGGACAAGGACAAGTCAGGTCCATCTGAGAGGGAGAACTACCAGGACTGGGCTAGCTGCTAGTTTGGATTACACCCAGATGCTCAACCAGACCAGGGTAGCTCTCCTCTAGTCTTCTGACACTATCCAAATGAGGAAGTCTGTACATCAACTCCTACTGTAAATGCTTTGATAATGATGAGAATCTTTATATACTCAGTCACTCTCTAATTAATATGCTTTGTAAAACTAGCACTTAATAGACTGAGACTACCTATAAGGATTAGCACACCTTCAGATAATGCAATTAACTTTTGGGTAATCATCACAGTCCTGAAGTTTGTGGTATTATTGTCACTACTAATCACTAATCCTTGAACATTTTATACTGGGTAACTCACATACCGCATAACTATTGTACTAGAATTAGCTGTGTTCATTAGGAGGAAATAGAAGCTCAGAGAGGTTGAATCACTTGCCTCTGGTACATGTCTAGTAAATAGTGGCACCACTAGTTGAACCTAGATCTGCTTAATTCCACAACTGGTACTTAGAACCCTTTACACAATGGTGTACCCAAAGGGCTGGGAGAAAGGAGGTAGTTATATGTTGGTCCTTGTGGGGGCAGGTGGCCAGGGCTGAGTGTCAAGACCAGTTCTTACCCAGATCTTGGTTGTGGGCTTTCTCCTGGCCCTCCACGAACAGCAGGCTGTAACCTACCCACAGCTGGTTCATCCCGATGGGGCACAGAGGCACCTGTTCTGACTGGCTGTGCTTCACCAATGTGTAGCCCACTCTCACACTGTGCCCAGGCCTCCCAGGGCTCCCAGACGGCCCTGACTTCCCTGGAGCTCCTGAGAGGGAGAGAGCGTAAAACTGTGCAGGGCACATTGTGTGCATGTGTTGTCTTACTTGACCCTTATGATGACCCTGGCCCAATCTATACACAAGAAGACTGAGGCACAGCTAGTAAGTGATAGAAACTAGAATTCCAATTTAGATGTAGCCAACTACAGAGTTCTCACTTTTAAAAGTACATCATTAGGGTTCCCTTTCCTTGCTGGTCACCTATCCTTAGACTCTGTATGAGTGGGAATGATGGGATGTGGTAGGATCATTCTCAGGCTCTGACATGAAGACTATTCTAGGAGATAACTGCTGAATTGGAGCAGAGCTAGGAATAGCAGGTTGAAATCTTCCTCCTCTCACCTTCTGCCCATGGCATATGTGGCCAATGGCTTGCAACAATTTCCCAAGGAGCCTTGGAACTGTAGTCTACTGAGGACAACTGATCTGCTATCCTTGGTATAAAATGAAAGGTTAGCAAAAGAGGTATGGATGCATAGATTTATCTCAGACGTTTTTAATATCTTGAGCCACCCTCTCCCATTCATGTTAGAATCTCTAGGTGGAAAAGGGAGAGGTGCGGGGCAGGAAGCCATGCTGTAGTCTCCTTTTAAGAGCTGGAGGAGGGACCATAAAAAGATTTGGAACAGCCCTTTGTTTTCTAGATTTTGGGCTTCCCTTTACAGGTTCAGAAGAGTAACTATATGGCAGCCAAGTTTCTGAGCCTCCTGGGAGTATTAAGCTCTACTTCCAGATTAACTGAGTCTCACATTTGAGTTTCTGACTCATATCCAATCCTCAAACCCTCACAGAAGCCCTCTTCCCTTATGGTGATATCACCAAACCTTCAAATCCTGGGGGACCTTGAAGTCCAGGGAGACCAGGATCGCCGAGAGCCCCAGGTGGGCCTGGAAGCCCACTGAGACCATCCTTGCCAGGGATCCCAGGTAAACCTTTGGTACCTGCAGGAGATAAAGATCAGAGGGTGGGAGAATTCAATGTAGAGGGTACAGAAGCACCCTTTTTGGAAAAAAGATGCCCAAGACTCACCAGGAGAGAGAACACTAACTGTTGAACTGGTGTGCATACCTCAGGAGAGTAAAAGCCTGTCTGGGCTAGTTCCTAGTTCCCAGGAGCATCTGTGCCCTTGCATAGTACTCCCCACTTGGCCTTTCTGAGCTTTTTACACAACCTTTTCCCCTGGGAACTATGCAGGGTAATGCCAGCACCTCACTGAAAAATGAGGCTACCAAGTCCCTGAGAAACTAACTTATTGTAGTTGAAGCAAAGCAGGACTCTGGATGCTATTTGTTGTCAACCAGCCCCTGACTTTCTCCACATACTTGTGCTGCCCTTTACCTGCCACCACAACCTCTTCGTCTCTAAGAAGCACTTTAGAGAGAACAAGCTGGCTAGAGGAGTGGCCAATACTCTGCTCATATATTCTCTACAGCCAGATACAACCACTGCCTTTTTGGCTGTAACAGCCTTCTCTGCCCTGGTCAGAAACACAGCAGCCTTGTGAAGAAGCAGAGGAAATGCTGGAGGAAGGTGCTCCCCTGGAACTGGTGTTCCTAGCCAGTTACTTATGCCTCTTAATAAGACCATTTTGGTTTCCTAAGAAGTCCTCTTTTTCTGATGCCATCCTTACCTCGTGGACCAACAGGGCCTTGTGGCCCAGGGTCTCCTGAAAGACCTGGAATGCCATTGATGCCTGGTAGACCCAACGGTCCAGGAGGAACATGGATAGCTTCCACAACTAGTGTTTTCCCAGGAGCACCTTGAAGGCCTGGAGAGCCTATGGGCCGATGGAGGAAATAGCATTTTTAGGCTGAGGACAATAGAGGAGGAGGACACAATGGAGCCTAAGAAGCCTTCCTTTCTGCTTCGTAACCGTTAGCTTTCTGTGCTGTCTTTGCAGTCTTCACGAGATAGCTCCAGGATCATTGTCACTACACTCTACACAGTACCCTCATTGCCAACTAGCTTCCGGTGGCTTGGTGGGTCATGGGCAGGGACTGAGTCATATTCATCTCAACTCCTCAAGACCCAGCACAGAACCTTACAGGTATTAGGCAATTAAGAAGCATTTGTTACACTTGTTCTGGCTCAAGGAGGGAGCCATTGGCTTACACATAATGCTTGTTAGAACACGGTACCAAAGACACTTGGGATGTGTCTAACTCCAGATGTTCAGTTAGTATCATAGCCTATGAGGCTGACCCAAGGTAGCTACCTTAATAATACTTTGTTTGCCAAGTCATTGAACAGGTATTTCTTGTACGCTTACTGTGTAACAGGGTCCTGGGAGGTCTGGCAATAGAGTAGTGAGTAAGATACATCATTATACAGATGATTATAGTCTACTGACAAATGCCATTATTCTTTGGGAAACTTGTGAGAAGAGCTATGAAGGAAGCAAATAATGCAGTGACCAAGTGAAGGAGCATAGACATTTTAGAAAACACTCAGTGGCCTTTCATAAGCAGTGACAGTTAAGCTAAAATCATTGAAATATTGGAAGGAGCTAGTAATTTAAAGAGAAGAGGGGTAAGGGCATTTCAAGAAGTAGAACTAACATATGCAAAGAGTCTTTGATAGGTCAAGACTTGTGATTTTTAGAAAACTGAAAGAGTTCAATGCAGCAGAAAGACAGCAGTAAAAGAGAAGGACTGGTATGAATATGCAAAGGAGGTCATCACCTATGGCTTTATGGGCCACAGATTATATCTATGCCATAGTAGCAAATTATGATTTATGTTCTTATTGGTCACTATAGAAAAATGATTGTTGGATGTGTGAGTGTGTGTGTGTGTGTGTGTCTTTCATGAGAAACTGTAGTGGCTTGGACCTTGGTATAGCAATGGAGGTGATGTGAAGACAGCAGATGCAGGTGCATTTAGAAGATACATGCTTTCTAATGGACTAGATGTGTTGGGCAGGGGATGGGGATTGTAAAGAATATAGAGAAAGCCTCTTCATTTATGGATTGAACAAGTGAGTGAGTGGTGATCTGTGAGTAAGTGTGTGTCGATCTGCACACCAGCCATTTCTCTGTAGAGAAAGGAGGAAAAATAATGCAGACAGAGGAAATGTGTGGCAGGATCCATAGTGGCAAAGCATCAGTGACTCTGAGTCTTGGTGGTTAAGAGAGGAAGAGCTATATGCATGTGGAAAAACTACTTCCTGGGGTGAGGGGCTTTTTGAGCTGTTTCAGACTTCTGGGCTTTGTTGACATGATGAGCAGTGACTAAATGAACCTTATCCCCAAATCTTACCCCTCCCTCCATCTCAGGCTCAGACCAGCACATGTTTCCAACTCACCTCGTGGCCCTGCCTTCCCCTTCATCCCTGGTAATCCTGGGTCTCCAGGTGGCCCAACCTTCCCTGGTGTCCCCATGAAGCCAGCCTCACCTTTCATGCCTGGTAAAGTCCAAAGGAAAGCAAGTCAGGCTTTGTTATGATGGTAGTGGTGGTGAAGGTGGTGGTGGTAGAGAGGAGATGAGGTAGCAGGAGGCAGGGAAGAGAGCCATCAGCTGACCTCTCTTCACATGGCTATGGGAAGGCCATTTCTGACTATGGAGTGGGGAAGGGCCCAGCAGTGAACCAAGAAGCCATACCTTTTAGTCCTAGCTCTCCAGGGAGGCCAGAAAAACCTGGAATTCCTTGGTCTCCTTTGGGCCCTTGAAGGCCAGGAATTCCAGGGAATCCAGGGTCTCCAGGGTCGCCTTGATCTGAGGATGGCCCAGGGGGCCCTGGGGACCCTTGGTTGCCTGGGCGGCCTAGGGATAAGATAGGTAGAGATGAGAGGCAAGTGAGCAGGAAGTATAAGCTACTGAAGGCCTACAGACTGAAGGGAAGCCAAAGCTCACTCCTAAGACAGAGAATATTTCTTTGACATCTGTGAAGACCTGGTGTCGAGAGCTTCCCAAGCCCTTCAGCAAAATGCTGACAGTTCTAGTTCCCTGTATTGTGGCTGGGTCGGGTGGGGGACAGTGAGAACAAATAGGCCCATACATGTCCAGCAACAGGATTTCCCTGTATATAGGACCTTCCTGGACACTCAGTTAAATGGTTGATCAGTCCTCTTTGGCACTTCCTGTCTTTACCTCGTTCTCCATCTAGGCCTGGTCGCCCAGGCTGACCCGGCTGTCCCGCTATGATTGAGGGCAAGGAGTTGCCCTGGGCTCCGGGGGGGCCAGCAGGGCCTCGGAGACCTGGGAAACCTGCAAAGAATAAATAAAAGGGGCCTGGTGGGCTCTGCATGCCCAAAAGAGGCCCACATTCTTTCAGAGAAATTGGAAGCAGTCAGTAGAAGCCAGGCCGGAGATCACCAGCAGAGGGCTCTTCTTTCATCCTTTCTTCTCACCAAGGGGACAAAAGAACTGAGAAGGGCTAAAATGCCCCCTTTCCAACTGACAGAGCAGCAGACAGTCCTAGCTCCCCAATTTCGCTAGAAATAGAGATGTTTTAGGCCAATTTCATCCAAATTGAAAATAAAAGAAGGCATGACTAAACAGCTGGAATATAAGTTTTCCATGTTCTTAGGACTACTATTGTACTGGTGAGACCACATTTCATATATTAGCTAGTTATGTCTGATGCTGCACAAACGTAATGGATACAGGTAGGTCTCAGGGCCCAGCCAAGTCAGAACAGAAATGGCAAGAGCTCTGGGTCTTTCTGTGTCTTCTAGGCTTCTGAGGTCTCACCTGGGGCTTCTAGGCAAACTGTAAAGCAGTCTTTCATAGAAAATCCATATTACCCAAATGATTGATTAATTGCCTACAGAACAAATTTCTTTGTATTAAATATCTTCCAAAATTTTTGGCCAAAGAGAATGTCCATTTGTTAGAGAGGATACAGAACAATTGTTTGCAAACATTTAACACTCTTTTACAAGTTTTCTGTTTGTACAGCAAGTTCTACTATACATTCAAAACAAAATTTTCATAAGATAGCTAAGATGATTATACTACTAATTCTATTAGTTCTTGAAACAGAACAATTAATACTCATATGATTAGATCAATTTTGCATGTCTATATTTGATAATCTAAGCAACTCTTTTGAAGATAACTATGCAAAATAACAAAAATTGTTTAATTCCTATCATCTTGTTTTGAAAGTTTATATTGTTATTGTTTTGAGATTTTTTTGTTTTTGTGGTTTGTCTCTTTTGCTTCTTGTTTTTCTTGTCTGTGTTTTTTGTTGTTGGTGTTTTTTTCCTTTTTAAAATAAAAGAAAAAAGATAAAATTTTCATCCTATTACAAAATAATTAATATTCATATGTTAAATACACAGATGTTAATCTTGACAAGAGAACACACTGAAGCTCTGTATGCAAACATAGAAGTTCATATTATACATGAGGTTAAGAAATGTATGCACTACTTCAGCATATTCTAGAAGCTATTCAAATGAAGACAATTTGATTCAAACAGTTTGATGAAATATTCTGGTGGATGAGAATATTTCTCTGGTGACAAAATAAAAAATGTTATTATTGACTTTCTTATCTTGTATCCATTTAATGTAAACTTGTGAAGAAAGATGGTATATGGGCTAATTCAGGTGTTTAAAATAGATCTTTTGTTATTAATTGACTCTAAAGACAAAAAATTTGAGAAAACACTCAATAATTTTAAGTCTAGGAAAGCAATAAAATACAAAAAGAAAAACTAGTGATAGAGCCACATGGAACTATTGGGTAGCATTGCCAGTTGTGCCTCAGTGAATCTTTGAAGTTATTTTTCTTTTTCACGGAGTCAAAGATCCAAAAAAGATGTATTCCTTTTTCCTAAGAATACAGCTTTATGCATGTATATATGTATCCACATACAATATAGTATGGCAAAGCAGAGGTTATAGGAGTTCCTGCACCAGTTTTTGAAGCCACCTCCATTGTTGAACTGTTTCTTGTTTTACAATTATAATAATATATTATCAAATCTGAAATAAGGGCAGTACTGACTTCAAATAGTTCAAAATCTCATATATTTAATTAACAATAAAACACTTTCAAAGAGTAGGTATAAATGCTAAGTGTCCTATTTTTCTAACTCATTCCAGGGACAAGGTCTTAAGCTAAATACACAAATGTAGACTAAATATTTAGTATAAACATGAAAACCTTAGTGTAATGGAAAATTATTTAACAAAAGATACTGTGAAGACAGTGAATGCTCCATGAAATTTTCTTCAGGGTAAAGCATTTTTTGCACTGACTTCCACTTATTAGGGCATGGACAGGTGCCTGTGGGGGCATGATACATTCTGTATTCATTTTAAGTAAAATTATTTTAATTAGTTATTGAGAGAATGCCACAGAACATCTATGAATAATATGTAAAGATAACATAAGCATGATGACACGCCTTATTTAAGTAAAAAGGATGGCATGACCTTTGGCTTTCTTGAGCAAGACCCTTTCCATCTTTTTAATTGTCATCTTTCATCTTTCTAAGACTTCTGAATTTTGCGGTTATCATCCTCTTCATTGTTATCATAGTTTGACCATGAATATTTGTACCATAAACAATATATTGGTTGTTTTTGTTTATTTTTGAATGTTTATCAGTTAAATCATACCAAGTGACATGCCTTTTTTTGCTCAATATTATGTTCCAGAAATGTATCCATCTTGATATGTGCTGTTTATTATATGTGCAACTGGTTTTATTGCATCAGTGAAAAGAAATGAATAGTTAAATGATCAGGCATTTGCAGTCAAGATGTGTAAATAACAAAGGGAATGTCCTGTGTCTATCTGACCCCCTCTTCTGTGTCATGTGAAAGAAACCTAGTCTCTCTGCAGGCCCTGCTCTGACCCTCTGGAGAAGCTGCTGGCTTTTAGGAAAAAAAAATGGTCCAGACCAAAGGGAGGAGTAAAAAGAACCACCAGATTTATCAATTTGAAATGCAGCAGCAAATGAGTTAATGCCTGAGTATAGTTCCTGGGAAATATATGAACATGATACAAACATAAAGAAAATGTGGGAAGGCCCAAGGCCCTAGAGATAAGAGGAACAGAACATTTTGCAAATATGATTTATCCAGGTTACATGCAATGGTATAATGGCCAGGATTTTTTGAGTGCCTACTGTGTGCAACATTGAGTTAAGTGCTTTTATATACATTACCTCATTCATTGATTCTTCACAAAGCCTGTGAACTAGGTTCTGTTATTACATCATTTTACAGAAAATTAAATTGTGAGTTCATTTGGAATTGGGGATAAGTAATTTTATTGTTCAAGGTCATACAGGTAGTAGGAAGTAAGCTGGAATTTGAACTCTGCTGGTCTGACTTTAGCGCTCTTATTCTTAGCCATGCTGCCACATTGAATTCACTTCCTGGTTTACATTGAGTGGAACATGTGTGGGTCCTCAGGACATTCCTTTGGAAAGTTGAAGAATGAAAATTCCTTCTTAATTTTTGAGAGCAGGGAAAAGACTTCAGGCAATGTGATGAGTCGGGGGCTGAGATTTAGGGAGGTTATCTGCTTTCTCGTAAAGCCAACGAATTCCAATTGAGTGCGTGCGGCAGTGCTGTCCTCAGGAAATATTTATTTGCATTATCTTGGGCTTTTGCCAGCAACCATAATATCTTCCCAGGACCCTGGGAGCACTATCCACACTGGACAGTGAGGAAATTCTGGCCAGTTTCTTAAGTAGACAAGTCCTGTCCCTTAGTACCATTAAATACAGGCTCTGACCAAGCGAGTGAGAGAGGCCTTGCAGTTAGTAGAGGGATCTGGAGGCTAGAGGGGACTTGACAAACTGCATCCTGACATCCTTTCACTGGAAAGTCATGGGCACAGCCTATTATCTCTTTCTCAGCAGCCAATCTCTATGGGATTGTGAGATTCCCAGAGATGTGGGGGCATGTCATGAGCCACATAGCCTTGATGAACAACAAACCTGGCTCCTCAGCAAGAGCTCATTCAGCTTCTCCAAGGCTGACTTGGGCTCACTTACCTCGGCCACCTTTTTGTCCTTTTGGACCTAATTTCCCTGGAGCACCAATGACAGTTCCTGGAATTCCTGTTTCCCCTTTGAGACCAGGAAGGCCTGCAGGCCCAGGCACACCTGGGATACTGGCTCCTAGGAGACACAGAGGGAGGGGACTGAGTTTAGCAAGGGTGAGGCCCTCATCCTTATCTCTCTTGTCCTTGTCCATGGCTATAAGAAGAGCTCATTCCTGTAGGAAGACAAACTCTACCCTCTTTCCTCCTCCTATCAAAGAACTTCAAATTGAAGGCTTGTAAGAAGATCTATGAGTCCAAGAATATGGGGTACACCAGAGTCAAGAACTCATGGCCAGTCTCTGACAGGTGTCTAAAAGAGCTGTTGTTCTCCTTTACCTTAAGAGTCTTCCTTACCTGGAGTGCCATGGGTACCCTTGGTTCCTGGAAGCCCATTCAGTCCATGTAAACCAGGAGGTCCAGAAAATCCTGAGGGTGAAACAAAATCAAAAATAGCTCCAGCAACTCTGAATCATGAAATTAGCCCACAAAGGTACTGCAAGATTATTATTTTATAGACCTGGTCTTCCTTGAAGTATTATTTAATACCTTGTGGGTAAATAGCACACCTCTATCTTATACCCAGCACCCTAAGTTCTTATGATTCTTACTAGAGATAAATATGGCTGTAAGATGGAATGAAAATTAATTATCTTCAAGAAGAACTCAGAGTGGCAATGCCAGATCTCAGAAAATGGTTCTAGAAACTTGCTGCCCAGTCTCTTAAGTCAAGGAAAGCCAACAATTGCAGGGCAATAACCTTATGTTAAGAGCTGAATATAGTTTGAGTGTGTCCTCCAATTGTTTAGGTGGTGGAAGCTTGGTTTCTAGTATGGTGATGTTAAGAAGTGGTGAAAACTTTAAGAGGTGAAGCTTAGTAGAAATTGACTGGGTTATGGGAGACACTGTCCTCAGAAGGGATTAAGTTAGGTCTCATGAGATCCTGAGTTCTTGCAAGACTGGTTTGTTATAAATATTTTCATTCTTTTGTTTTATTTAAGATAGGGTCTCACCACGAAATCCAGGCTGGCCTTGAGCTTGTTTAAGTAGCCCAGGATGGCCTAAAATTCACAGCAATCCTCCTACCTGAGCCTAGCAAGTGCTGGGGTTACAGGTGTGAGCCATTATAGCTGGGTAAGATTGAATTGTTTTTAAAAAAGAAAACTTAGCCCCTTTCTTCTCTCTGGCTTCTTGTCATATGATCTCTTTCTTGCACACATTCTGCTACAATGGCATCCTCTATGAGGTGACATAGCTGGGGAGCCCTCATCAGAGACTAAGCCATGCTTTTTGGACTTTCAACCTCCAAAACTACGAGCTAAATTTAAATCTTTTATTTATAAAAATTTAGCTTCAGATATTTTGTTATAGTAATGGAAAACTAATACAACATTCTTTATTACTCTTTTCTCCATGGATCCTGCATTTTTTTTCATTCGTGCTTATCAACATTCCTTCCTTTTCATTCTCCTTTTCAATTATTCTTCATGTAACCCAGTCATTGACACCCTTGGGCATAGCTTAACCCCACTGTCTTCTGAGATAAAGGAGGTGCTGTCCTTTATTAAGGGAGAATACATTTCTGTACTTTCTGTTCTCAAATGCACATACCTTTAGGTCCAATTAACCCAGAGGGTCCCAAGGGCCCAAGGGACCCTGAATGACCAGAGGAACCTGGAAATCCTGGGTCTCCTCTGATACCTGTAGTCCCTGGAAGTCCTAAATGTGAATTCAAGGCAAGTGTTCAGAATGGAGTATGACTTGAAGTTAATCCTAACTTTTTTTCAAAATAAAATTGTTATGTGGCATGGTACCTGGGGAGCCAGGAAGGCCAACATCTCCAGAAATACCATCTTTTCCATCTTCACCTTTGTCTCCTGGAAAACCAATATCACCAACTGGTCCATCTTTTCCTTTTACACCTACAAATCAAGAAGAATGCTGAATGGTCAGATCACCTTTTTGGAAGTATGTTCATCCATGGGAATGAATAATGACGGAGTTGAAACCCTTTTGAACTGCTGAGGGAACCTGATGTAATGAAGAAGCTCTGAAATTTGGACATTTGGAAGATATCACCTAATGGGTAAGTAAGTAGACTTCTCCTGATATATTCCATAAGTGGGGACTATGGTTTTAAATATTTGAGAAATACATTTTTCTACATTGGTGAAGTGGTAGCACTTGGAATTGGCCTACAAAATGTCATCTAATATTCAATTTTGAAGAGTCTATGAGGCAAATGAGATAAAAGTATAGTAGCCTTACCTTTATTACCTGGTTCACCAGGTTGTCCCTTGGGTCCAGGGCTACCAGAAATTTCAAGCATCTGGCCCTGATCTCCTGGTGATAACAAGACATTGTTTAAATGCTTGGGAGAACTGTAGTTCATTTTGTACCAACAAGATATTTTAATCACTTTTTGTCAGATTCAATATATATAGCAGAGCTCCTTGACAAAACTATCCATTGGGTAAAAGGTGCCAATTATTATCTAGGAGCTGGAATGCTATCAGGGTACTGGTATGACATTGTGTTACGTGCAGCACATGTCCACTGTGAAACACACCACTAGACTATGAACAAGGAATGTGGTAGTTGGGGCCCAAAACATCACCAGAATCTAACAGTGATACCAGAAAGGATGGGAAGTTTTTCTGTCTAGTGGACTGAATTCATCACGAGAGGATACTACATGGAGCTGAGGTTTTCTGCTGTTGAGTCTGGAAAGCATATGTGTTAAATTACTACACCAAAGAACAGCCTTTTCCTTGGCTCTGTGAAAGCCCTGGAGAGATCTTGATAGGTACCCTTGTTTACTGCTTCTTGTTTGAGGAACAAGGACTGTGGAAGAGATTGGCCAAAGGGAAAATGTAAACGAATTCACTTCTTTCTAAACATAGTCTACCACCAAGAGAGCCCCGGACCTGCTGTAAATCCAATTTGGTCTAAAAACAAAAACATAAAACCAAATTAAAAGACAAAAACCTCCTTACCTTTTGAGCCTGGGAGACCAGATGCTCCCGGGAGTCCAGGAACCCCAGCGAGACCCTGTGAACCCTTCAAAGCAATACAGCAATCATCATTTCTGCCCAGAGTTCCCTACCATCCTACTCCCCCTCCACTCCTCAAGCTATTGCCTGAGAGATGTCTATCACACACTCCATATCAGGGTAGACTGTGTAGGGGTGTGTGAGGTATATTCTGCAAATGGGAAGGTGATGAACCAGGGGCCGAAGTGTGCTTAAGGTTTACACTGGAAGAATCCTATCTGAAAATTAACCCTTGTCTTGTCATTCGTGACTTTCCATTGTCCATAATAATTGAAACCTTAGCAAATCAAAGTTTGGCTGCTCTAACAAGACTCTTAGAAAATGAAGAGTATGACGGGTTAGGTACTCAATGTGTTCCTCAGTCAGCTGCCACCATGCTTGTCAAAGCCCTAGAGCCACTACATCTAAATGTGGCTTCACCATGCAGGGCTAGTCCTCTGCTGCAGGTTCCACAAATAACATGAGTCTTTTGGCCACCAGGTAATGGCTGCAAGTATGCGTGTGTTGAAATCTGAATGTAGACAAAGGTTACCATTTTTAAAGAAAAAAGTGTCTTTGCTAGGTCATGTCCAACATACTGTCTGTCTCTGCAAAGTGGGCATGTCAGCTGCTGTCAGCACAGTTCTTCCAGTATGGTTTTGATTCATTTGTTTATGTTGCCAGTAAAGACACATGCATTTGGCAGGAGGCTGAATACTAGGTTGGGTCACTGTGCTCAGTCAACTACTACCTAGGACACCTGCCTCTCCCCCATTCTACCTGCTTCTTTGCCTGGCTTCATCTGGCTTGTTGCCATAGTTACTCCTAACTATGAGCCTCTGGTTATGCTGAGGCCTCTCAGAGAATGCCTTCCCACTTTGTTTCCATTGTTCCTAATACGGTATGTGGGTAGTCAGACCATTCAGTCTAAAACTATTTACATTGCATTTACTTCAGGTATGTATATGTGTATTCTCTCCACCAAGGTGGACTGACACTTTTGAAGGACAGGACTTGGCCTGCAGAGAGCACAGGTCTTCTGTGCCTAGCCTATTTAAATGTTTCAATACCGCTACTATTTATGCAGAGCTCGTGCTTGATACAGTGTTAATTGCTTTATATGTAGCATCTCATTCATCACCACTATCTTAAATAGGTTTGAATATTATTCCCACTTTTATGAGGAAAATGAGGCTCAGAGAAGTCAACATGCACAAGATCACAGAGCTAAGGAGTGACAGAGTAGAGATTTAAAGCCAAGTCTATCTTTTTCATAAGCCTACTCTACTCTGCCTTTTAAGAACCTGGAGAAACTAGAGCTGATTCTTTGTTAGTTATTGACCCTGTACATCTTCAAAGATCTCTCTATCAAAACATAAGATAAGTCTGGACTGAATTTTTGTGATGCACTTAGCTCAATGTGAGATGCTGGCAGTGGGGTGCATACAGAAAAACATGTAATGAAAAATGCTCCAGTGATACAATCGGTTAGCACGTGGTACTTATACAGAAAAACATGTAATGTAGTTCTTGTTCTTAAACCCTAGCAATCTCATCAAGGAAGAGAACCAACTACATCAAACAAGCAACGATAAGTGAAGGATGCTAGCACAGTGGGAGCTGAGAGACTTTCTGAGGAGATGGTTCCTGAGCTGGTGCCTAAAGGGCAGCCAAATATTGACAGATTCAGAGGAGGGAAGAGGCCCTACCATGTTGGTGAGATAATGTGAATAAAGGAAAGAAAAGGGAGCATTTAGGAAAGGGTAGACTTGTCAGGCTCAAGGAATGGGCTGTGTTTGAGGATATTCTGAGAAAAGGGGCTAGGATGAGAAAGGTGGGCCCTGGGAGGCATATCATCCTGCTCTGGAGGAGGCCCTTCTCTGGAGAAGAGACAAGGATCTGGGCATACTCACCCTTTCTCCTGGCATTCCTGGAAAGCCTGTGATTCCCGAGGAGCCCTTCAGGCCAGGTAAGCCCAGCAGTCCCAAGGAGCCAGGGGGACCTGGCATCCCATTAAACCCTTTGATGGTGCTGGGCAAACCAGGAGCTCCAGGCAGGCCTGGTGACCCTGGATGGCCAGCCTCTCCTTTGTCACCTGGGAAAAAAAGAAAAAGACTTGGCAAAAGACTCCAGGTAAGATAAAACCTGTTTGTCCAGGTGTAGGTGCTCTGAGTCACAGGCTAAGTACAAGCCAAAGAGTGGAACAAATCAGACTGTGGGAGCAGGGAGCACTGTCTTCTGCCTTATGGGTCACTTTCAACCTTATGTGTCATCCCGGCTCCAGCACTGGGCAAACAGTTCACTGCTCTAACTCCACTATATGATGTGGTTTTCTAGAGATGCCACAAACTGCAGTTCAAAATCTCAATTTCATTATAACAATGGCAAGCTGCAGTCTCAAACTCCAGGGACCTGTCATTCCAGGGAAAATAACCTCGTTTGATGCTATGCTGCCACCCACACTGCTGCTCTATGGAACCTTTTCTCAGGAAGGAAATGAAGTATGGTTGTTACTCTTTCTTGAGCATTTCACCTGACCATCCCCTGCCTCATCACCTTTGGGCCCAGGAAATCCATCCAATCCAGCTGATCCCTGAGAGCCTTTGTCTCCTTTTAACCACAGACTCAGCATTGGAGGTCTTGGACTGGGTTCTCCAACTGGGCCTGGATCGCCTCTGTCTCCTGCAAGAATGAAGAGCAGGCAATCAGTGTGTGTGTGTGTATGTGTGTGACAGAGAGAGAGACAGAGACAGAGACAGAGAAAGAGAGAGAGAAACAGAGAAAGAGACAGACACACAGACAGAAACAGAGACAGACACACACACAAAGAAACAGAGAGAAAGAGAGAGAGAGAGAGAGAATTAGACACAGAAACAAGGACAGGCTGAGTTTCATAGTGTTTCTTCCTATCCCACCCTCTTTTTCTGGGCCCTTTCATCTTGTTCCCTACCCTATCCCCCCAACTTTGCATTTCTGTGTATACATTCTATTGAAACCCAAAGTCCACCTGTAACTTTAGACCCTACTCAAAACCTTCCTCTAAGGGTAATCTGGGAATGTACAGACAAAGCTTATGTTATTTTTCAGATATGTGACTCCCAAAGACTGTGTTAAAGGTTTGATTCTTAGCTGATGGTATATTGGGAGGTCATGAAGCCTTTGAGCGTTTGGGCTTAGTGGAAGGAAGTTAGTTTACTGGGGGTGTGCTCTTAAAGGGGATTATGGGATTCTGCTCTCTTCTTATTCTCTCCTTTTTCCTTCCTGAGCACCATGAGGTAAGCAGCTTCCTCTACCATATGCTCCCTGCCATGATGACAAGCTTGAAGGCAATAAGGTCAACCAACTATGGACTGAAACATCTGAAACTTTAAGACAAAATAAAACTTTCCTCTTATAAGTTGGTTATCTCAGATTTTTTTTATAGTACTAACATAGACAATTAGTACAGAGAACGGGACTGCTATATGGCTATAATTGAGACAATGTGGAAAAAACTCTTCAATTTGCTTATGGGAAGAATTGGAAAAATGTTAAACAGTGAGTTAGGAAAAACCTAAAATGCTAAAAGTTGAGCCTAACAGACAATTCTGATAGGGGTTCAGAAGCCCAAAATGCTGAAATAAATGTAGACAGTAAAGGCAATGATGATGACATTTCAAACAAGAATGATTATTCTATTAAGAATTGAACTAGAGGCCTTCCTTATATCATGGTAAAAAAAAAAAGTTATTGCATTATGTCTATACCCTGACACTTTGTGGGAAGCCAAGCCTAAAGGTGACAGAGTGGTTTAACTGGCAGTGGAAATTTTGGCCAGCAAAGTGCTCATATAATGCCATGGATATCTCTGGCTGCTTCTAGCCAAATTTACTATGAGAATCAAAAAAAAAAAAAAAAAAAGAAGAGCAGAGCAGAATAATTGGGAAATTTTTCATTTTGGTCACAAAAGGAACAAATTTAAAGGTACTGTCAAGGAAGGTGCAGTTCTTAAAGAGAATAGTGCTATTAAAAAGAAGCTGATTACTTTACATTGAGATAACAGGAAAAGGTGGGAAGACAAGATGGTGGACTGGTAGGTAGCAGGAGAGAGACACTCTCTGAGAGAGACAGCTCAAATGCCAGAACAAAACACCCTGGAGAGACCCTAACAGATAGAGATGGACTCTCACAACCCAGGAAAAAACTAAAGTGCAAAAAACTGCTCGAATATGAGGTCCTGGGAATACCATTAGAGAAGCTAGGATCAGTGAGCACGGCGCCCTCCTTGAGCCGCCTGAATTCCTGCCCGACCTGAACAAGCGATCTGCACTGAAGCGACTGGCTTGAGCCACCGGAGTGCAGAGGTGAACAGCCCTGCATGCAGCTCACCCAGACAGGCCCTGCACTCGACCCACCCAGAGGCACCATGAATTCCCACTGCAGCCGCACTGAAGTCAGAGGTCAGGGAGCCCTGCAGTTCTTGGGGATGGCATCAACACTCAGTGAGTGATGGGAATAAGACCCTCCCATGGAAAAGGGGAAACCGACTGGACGACATGTTGGATTTGGGCAGGATAGCCCTAACTCCATAAGGAAGTGGCTTCAGCTGGTTGGTCCCCTCTCTGAGCGGATTGGTGGAATCTGCTTGGACTAGGCCGCGCCCCTGGTGGGGACCCAGTGAGTCACTAAAATATTACTTCCCTGAGATCAGCGCACA
>PVJX010029349.1:0-23006 GCA_004027295.1 Dolichotis patagonum
TTATAAAAGTCCCTGAAAAAGAGTCCTGGGCAACCTGCTCGGTTCCCTTCTGTTTCTCAGACAGAAGCTTTCTCTCAATAACTATATTCTACTCTTCACCTCTGTTGTTCCTAAAATTCATTCTTCAATTTTAGAGAACATGAACTCATCCCAGACATAGTAGGTCAGAAGTTTCATTCCCCTATATCAGTGCTGCATTATACTCCAAAATATAGAATAATTATTAACCAGCATGTACTGGTATAAATAAGTTGAATACATGAATAAGTGGGGAAGAGTCAAATGTACTGCACAGAAGAATTATTTTTTTTGTTAGTACAAGAACTCAAACCCAGGGTTCTAATACATGCTAGGCAAGTGCTTTACCACTCAACTACATTTCTTGCCCTTTTTATTTTTTGAGATAGTCTTGCTAAATTGCCAGGCTAGCTTTGAACTTGTATTCCTTCTGCCTCAGCCTCCCAAGTAGCTGGGATTATAAGGGTGTGCCACTGTGCCCACCAAATTTCAAATACTTTCTACAGATACTTTGCCATCAAAGAGGTGGAGCATAATGCCACACTATTTAAGTCCAGGCTGCCAATAGTGATATAGGGGGAAGAAACTCCCAACCTGCTAGATGTCAAGTACGAGTTCCAAGTTCTTTGAAACTGAAGAATAAATTGTAGGAACAACAGAGGTTGACAGCAGAATATATTTATTGGGGAAAAAAGCTTATGTCTGAGAGAAACAGAAGGGGTTTCTACTGTGTTGCCGAGGACCCTGCTTTTTCAAGGAATTTTTATAGAGCAAAACCACAAGTTGAAGCAGGTACAAGTTAGGGAATAATGGGAAACCACAAAGTGGACATGAAAGTAGGCCAAAACTATAGTCAACCAATAAGATTATGAGCATAATTTCTCAGGTAATATTGATTAAATGGAGAAGCAAGTCAAGTAGCAAGAGGACAAGAAACAGAATGGGGGCTTTTCCTGGAAGAGGCGGGTCAGCGGCTCTTCCTGGCTTTCCCAAGGTGATGGATGTCTATTTAGAATATCAATCACTGTTGTTTATCCTTAGGAGAAGTATATGGGTACATTTATTTCCTCTTTGATCTTGGGGTCTGGCCTCAAGGGATGTGCCTCCCCCGCAGTTACAAAGTATTCCAGCCCTGTCTGACTGCCTACAATATGTCTAGGCAATTTAGCTGTGTCTGATAATAGTGACTATTCCAGAGTACAATCTAAAAAGGGAGAAGTAACAGTAACTTTATGTGGAGAAACCTAACAAACACTATCTTGGCTAGGTTAGCAACAGTGATTAAAAATATTAGTAATAGGATTCCTTTGCATGATGTGATAAGAATGGCATTTTATCTCTGTGGTCTTATTCACAAAAACACACTAACACCTGTGTAACCTGAAGGGAAAAAAACAACCAAGCCCAATTGGTGAGACATTAAGTGCTGGATTAATATTTGACTACTTCTTAAAAGTATCAAGTCATCAAAAACAAGGACTGTTTAAGAAACTCTCATAAGCAAGAGGAGGAACCTACAGAGACATAATGTGATAACCTGGATGGAATTTTGGAATAGAAAAAGAACATCAAGGGAAATCTAAATAATGTATGCAACTTAGTTAATAATATTGTATGAATATTGGTTTGTTGTGACAAATGTGGCGTATTAATGTAAAATGTTAACCCTAGGAGATACCAGGTATAGAGTATATGGAAACTGTATTATCTTTGTAGTAATTCTGTAAAACTGCAACTGTCCCCAAATAAAAGTTTAGTTAAAAGTAATGCAGGCAAATAAAAGGCTACTGAAGAGCCAGGGAAAGAAAAACACAGGTAGATAAATCTGTTGAAATGGTGGAGTAGGGCTTAAGAGGAATTTCCTGAGAGATAGTTCCTAAGACTAAAGTGTCAATAGATGAGAGATTATCAAGTAAGAATAGCACAATGTTTAGTCAGTTAGTTGTTTTTCTTGGCTCAACTTGTGAAGATGGCTATATACAAAAATACATAAAAAGAATGGAAAAGGATGTTTCATACCAACTTTATATAATATTAAGACCCAAGTGACAACTGGGTATTATTCATCTGGGTTAAAGTAGTTCTATCATACATAAAGAGCAACTCCAGTGGACCCCTTGTATTTTTCTTTGTACCCAAAAAAATCCTTCTAATTTCTGTTTAATTTTTCTTGTGTTATCCTTTACTTTAGCCATACTGTCAAATTCTCTTAGCATATCCATCCATATTGCTGAAATTCATA
The DNA here is from genome assembly GCA_004027295.1 of Dolichotis patagonum. Lineage (NCBI taxonomy): Eukaryota > Metazoa > Chordata > Mammalia > Rodentia > Caviidae > Dolichotis > Dolichotis patagonum. Next base: position 2,261 of record PVJX010029349.1, read on the forward strand.
ACATGCGTGGCCTCTTTAAGTCCTTTGAGGTGCTGAGCCAGCCCCTTGTTTGTTTTTCTTTTGGCTTTTCTGGGTATGTCATCCTCAGCTGGGCACTTGCCTACAGCCTTTTTTTTTTTTACCTCTCTGGCTTTCTGGTTTTTCTTCCTCTTTTGCATTTGTCTCATTCTTTGGCTCTTCCTTATGCTTCAGGATGTCCTCGTCTTCTGTCCTTCCTTCACTTTCTAACATGCCCTTGACTCCTGGAGCACAAGCTACTGGCTTTCTGTCATTGTGTTGCTGTTGTTTGCTTTCCATCTTTCCTTGATTTGAAGGCATTCTATCATTTTCACTGCAGAGATATTCCATGCCAGGATTTCCCCTTCTGCTCATGTCCTAGGGATGGGGGTGGAGAGAAGAGGAGACACAGGAGACTCAGGGCACAGGTGTGGAACTTAGGTCTAAATAGTACTTGCAATCTCCCTTTTGAGGGTTCTCCTAAGTGGGCCTGGCCTCCCTACAGGTGTGATTTGTACCCTCCACTCAAAGCACATTCATTCTATACCCTGAGCGTCAACAATTTCCTGTCTCTTTTTGTGTTCCCTCTGCCTGGCAAGATGTGTGCATGGTATGTGGTGGGGGCAGGGATTCTGGACCCCTCATTCTGTCCCACCCAGGCCTGCGGTTGAGTGGGGCAGTGCTCTCTGTACCCTCAACCCTCTGGGTCTTTGGGTATGCTGCTGACTGTCCACGGAACTGCGGGGATCCTGGGCAAACTGCTCCTTCTTTTCAGGCCTCAGAGCGCTGGCCACAACACATGTGCACACCTGCAGAAACATAGGACACAGGAGCAGAGGCTGCACACTCAGTGAGCTCACAGGGACTTGGGTCCCTTTCCTGGACTTGGGCCCTTCTCACAGTCATGTCTCTCCACTATCCCCTTGTTCCGCATTCCAGATGCCATTTCTTTTCAGACATTGGTCACCAGACCAGAGTGGCTTCATACTATATTTGGATCTGCTTGTCTTTCTCTCCTATGCCTCTCCACTTTAGCAGTCAACATTTTTCTCTACATATGGAGGTGGGCTCTTTCCACTATCTCACTATAAGGCATCTCTTAGCTCACCACATCACACAGCAAAATTGACGGAGGGCAGACAAGATGCCTAGAAGCCAAGCGTGGCTGCTTGGGGTATCCTTTTGTACCTCTGCCACAGGCTGCATAATCCCCCTTAGACACTATTTTTCCATTCCTATCACTATCTACATTCCCGCCAATGTCCCTAGATCCAAAGCTCACCTATAACCTTCCCTCTACCATGCTCAACCCCTGCCCTATTCTCTCATTAGGCTATGGGCACAGAAGGCTCTCCTGCTGATCTGAGAGAACCTGGAACAACAATTGGTAGCCCAGCAACCAGAGGGGCTGGTTGCAAACTGCAGTGGATGGAGGCAGGTCTGGCAGCCCATAGGCAGGTCATGTAACCCCCACACACAACATTCATTGGCTCATTAGCAGGAGTCTACTTGCAACCCACCATCTCTCTTCATAGGTACCTTCTCTGGGTCCTTTTGTATTTTTCCTTTTGTTGAGAGGTTGGTCAAAATAAGAATTTTAATGAAAACCACAAAAACTGTTTTTTGTTTGCTTGTTTTTTAATAGTTTGGGTGTTCCAAAGGAGGAGTCTTGACAACGTTGCAGTTAAGTTTCCCTGTATGAACAAAAAACATACACTCCTGGTCAATTGAATCATGTAACTTTGAACTTAGTTATTGTATGGAGAATACGACATTGCACTTTTGAAAAAATTATGAAATTTACCCCAAATAATGAAAAATTCCCTTTGCCCTGACATGCACAAGTGAATAAAATATGAAATTATATTTAAAACTAATACAAGAATGATTAATTTATCTTAAAAGGGAAACAATATACAAAAGATAATGATCAGAAAATATATGACAATAGAAATGAGACCTACAGACTTTCCAGCAAGTTGCCCAGGTAAACTCCAGCTTTTGCAACAATATTCAGGATTTAAAGACTTATCAATTTGCTTGCCTTCTCATTTTTTGCCCATGACAAACAAAAAAAAGCCAGATACCCCTAAGCAATGACTGGAATACCTTGCAACAAGTTAGTCTTTCTCCAGCTTCCCTAAGCCAACAGACTCCAATTAGATTATATTTTTTTGGTCTTTTTTTGAAATAGAGTCTTGCTATGCAGTTCAGATTGGCCTGGGGCTCACTTTGTAGCCCAGGTTGGTCTCAACCTGCAAAGATCCTCCTGCCTCAGTCTCCTGAGTGCTGAGATTATAGGAGTGCACTACCATACCCCTCCCAATTAGATTTATACTTGAAGTTTTCTGTTTTCTTCCACCAAAATACAGCTTTCCCACTTCTTTTCCTGCCCTTCAATCTCTGCCAAAAACACTTGTGATGGCAGTTGATATTCTTGCCATAGTACAAAAAAATGAATATTAAGCCTGTTTGTTCGTATATGGATAGTTTTTCTTTATCTACCCATAAGCTTTTTGTATAGAAAGCTTTTTAAAAACTTTTTTTTCAAAAAAGCAAAACAGAGAAAAGAGTAGAAATAATACAGAATTTCAATAAAAAGATAACAAATCAACACTAGTTAATATATTACATATTGTTATCTTAGAAACAGTTCAAGCTACAAAATATAAGCATAAAAATAAACAATGATAGCACAAACTATTCTTTTTAATGAACCAACAGGAAATTAGTAGTATGATTATTTATCTTGCAGAGTTAAACATACATACAGTTATATGTGTATATCTACACGTTGTTCTATCTTTTTGAACACTTTCTTTACCTTTCATTATTACATAACTATTACACATTTTGTATCTTGTTACTCTTTCAGTTTATTATTACTATTATTAATATATATTTTATACTAGAGAGACAATATGATATTTACAACAATGAGTCTGATTTATTTCACTTATGAGTATAGTCTTGTTATATCTTCCTGGTTGAGCTCTGGTAATTCATAGGCTTCTAGTAATCTGTCCATTTCCTCTGTGTTTTACACCCTGTGTGAGAAAAGATTTTCAAAGTAGATATTCACGATCTGAACTTCAGTGGGATCTGTAGTAAGTTCTCTCTTTTCAGTCCTTATTGCATGAATTTTAGCTTTCTTTGTTTTTCTTAATAAAGTGACTAGAGGTTTATCCTCAGCTTCGTTCAAATAGTTTTGCCAGCTTTCAATAGAATTTTTTATTTCTTGGATAACTCTTTGTATTTTTTTCATGAATTTTACTTCTTTTCTATATTATTCATTCAAGTTTTCCATCATTTTCCTATGTTCCTGTACTTTTTTTAATCTATTTTCTACTTATGCTAAGCAACTCCTTTAAGGTTGTCATTTCTTTCTTTATGTGAGAGATTATTTCTAATCTGATTTTTTTTTTGGTACTGGGGATTGAATTTATGACCTTGTGTTTGCATTTGCCAGGCAGGCACTTATGTCACTGAGCTAAATCCCCAGCCCAATCTGATTTCTTCTTTAGCCTCATGGATTTGTTTCTTTATTTCACTTGCTATCTTTTCAGAAACTTCAGGTGTATGACTTTTAATGTCCTCTATTTCAGTGTTTCCTGTACTTGTTCCTGGTGGACTGCATGTCTGTGATTGCATTTTGTTTTTTTGTTTTGTGATTTTCACCTCTTGGGCGAATATTTGGTCTTTCAATCCCACCAGTCTTAACTGGCTATCATATGTGTATTAGAGTCCTACTGTGTGGTTGACATTTGTCCAATTGCTGGGTCCCACAATGAAGGGGAGGGCCATGACCTGAATTCCTCCTGCAGGGCCTATTTGGTGAGTCCTACATTCTTCCTAGGCTGACTAGCCTAGGAGTATTGATGTATGTGAACCCTCCTGGTGTTCTCAGTATGGAGGAAGGACTCACCCATGCTCTTGTCAGGCTTGCCCAGGTTCCATAGCTGGGGGGAGGACTTCACTAGTTCTCCTGTTTTCCCACTGAGGTCCTCTGTTTGAGAGGGAAACTCACCACACTATTGCAAGTCTGCTGAGGTCCTCTGTGTTGATGAGGAGTTGCTAAGTCTCAGCAATTTTTTTGCAGCTGGTGGAAGGGGTTAGTGTTTGTCAGTGGGCTGCTGTGGTCTTTTGGGTGGGGGGTGATCTACAATCCACATCTGTCCCAGGTCCAGGATGTGAGACAGAGGGGCAGCTGATGTTCCACAGCAGTCCCAGGTCTGTAGGGCAAGGAGGAGGGGCAACCTGTGTCCGTGGCTGTCCAATGTCCTTGGGGCATGAAGAGGAAGGGCAGCCAGAAATCTAGGTCAGTGGGGTCAGGTGAGGGGGCAGCTGATGATCTCATGGCCATCCAGTTCTTGGGGGCAAGGAGGAGGGGCAGCCCATGATCCATAGCTGTCCCAGGTCCAGGGGGCAAGAAGGAAGATCAGCCCATGATCTGTGGCTTCCCTAGATCTGGGGTAGTGTGAGGAGTGGGTCAGTCAATGATCCACTGCTGTCCCAGGTCTGAGGAGTGAGGAGGATTGGCAGCCCGCCATCTGTGGCTGCCTTAGGTACGGGTGGCAAGGAAGAGGGTTAGCCAATGATCTGTAGCTGTTGTAGGTTAGGGGGATGAGGTCGAGGGGCAGCTGACAATCTGTGGCTGTCCTAGGTCCGGGGTCAAAGGCTTTTAAATATATAATAACAAAGAGCTGAACAACTCAAGAGATTTGATTATGTGAAAATACATAACAGAATTTTTAGGAAAAGAGCACATATACTCTCCCCTACTCTTACTGAGTATACAGGCAAAATTTTTTGGAAGGACAACTTTGTAAATTGTTGAAAGAAACTATGTGACTTTTAGGCCTAGTAATTAAACCTTTAATATTGATCCCTGGATATACAAGTGCTAAAATATAGTATGGTTTAAAATATTTTATACCTGTGGAGGGGCAGCCAACATGGGAAGTGCCTGGGACCCCACAACCAGCTTGTTGGGATGAACCCAGAAGAATGTCAAAACAAAGGAGCAAAAGGCAATCTCTGACCTCCAGCCCACACAGAACGAGTCTGAGACATACAGTCATGGAAGAAAATGGAAGTCATATACCTGAAATCTCTGAAAGGATAGCAACTAAAGCAAAGAAACAACTTCACAAGATTGTAAAAGCAGTCAAAAAGCAGTTAAAAGAAGAAATCACAAACATGCTGAAAAAATTTGATCAGCATGACTAAAGTAGACATATGTTTAAAAAGAAGAGCATAGGAAAATGATGGAAACCTTGAATAAATATAGAAAGGAATTAAAATGCATCAAATAGATTGAAAGAGAGATCCAGGAAATTAGAAAGTCAATCAAAAGCTGTCAAAACCACTTGAGACTGAAGATAGACTTTCAAACCTTGAAGATAGGATTGCAGCTAGTGATCATGAAAGGAAAGATCTCTTAAAAATAACAAGGAATCAGGAAACAACAATTCAGTGGCTGAAAGATGATACAAAGAAGCATAATTTTAAAATGATAGGTGTTTTTGAAGAAGTCGGGGTCAATACAAATGAAATTAAAAGTCTATTTACAGAATTAATGTAAGAAAAACGTCCCAACATGGGAAATGGATCTGGCATGCAGATAAGTGAGGCATATAGGACTCCAACTATTCATAACCAAACTCAGTCTACACCAGGCATATAATAATCAAGATCCCAGAAATTCAACACAGGAACAGAATATTAAAAGCTGTTAGAGAAAAGAAACAGACCAATAAAGGAAAACCAATCAGAATCACAGCAGACTTATCAACACAAACCATTAAGTCAAGAAGAGTTTGGAGTGTTTCAAACTCTGAAAGAAAACAACTTCCAACCCAGATTGATCTACCCTGCGAAAAATATCTTTCAAAATTGATGGAAAAGTAAGAAACTTCCATGATAAAGAACTGAAGGAATTCATGACTACCAAACCAACTCTACAGAGAGTGCTCAAGGATATTCTAGGGAGAGATAAAGATGACCACGGCTCCAGGAACAGCAGCAGAGGAGGATCGCCAAACAAGACAGGCAGCTGAATGAAGGGGAAAAGTGGAGGACCAACAGCAAGAGGATAGCATGGCAGAGACAAACCAATGTATGCTGGTTGTAGCCATTAATGTAGATGCCCTCAAGTCAGCAATAAAAAGAAATATGGGAGAGTGGATCAAGAAACAAGATCTATTGATATACTGTATACAAGAAACACATAACCTGGAAAGGAAATTCATAGACTGAAAATCAAAGGTGAGAAAGCAGTTGCTCCATGTGACAGGAGACCAGAAAAAAAGCAAGAGTAACTTGCCCATCAACAGCAGAATGGATAAGAAAGGTATAGTATTTCCATGCAGTGGAAAGCTACCCAGCTGTAAAGTAGAATAATCTCAAGCCTCTTGTAGGTAAATGAATGCAACTGGAGATCATGTGTGAAACAGTTTGAACTCATATGCGTCAACCCCAGCATAAGAAACAGAAGGAGTTAACAGTATCCAAAAGCAAAATAGTTATTATAAGAGTGATATAGGAGGAAATACTTGGGAGGGAAAGGTGAAAACTACTGTTAATTTCTTATTGTATTGTCTTGAACTCTTGTATTGTTTTCACAATTTTGTTAAGTTTGGCTTTGTTCTGTCTTGTTTTGGTAGATTTTACTGTCAGAAGGTAGAGGCAGCTATTTTGAATATAATGAAATATATTACATAATCATGGTTTCCTATTATATTGTTTCGAAGTCTTATAATACTTTCATTCATTTTTAATTGCTATTATTCTGTTTTGTTTGATTTTGTTATGTGTGATGGTATGAACAGCTATTTTGAAGAAAGCTGGACATTAGAGTAGCTATTGCTGATTGCCTATCATCTTGCTCTGAAGTCCTATCACGCTGTTGTTCTTCTGTTTTGATTGTTTCTATCCTATTGTATTTTATTTGATTTTATTATGTGTGATGGTATGGACAACTTTTTTGAGGAAAGTGTTCATTTTCCTCAAAACATGTCCATTGTTCATTTCCTATTATCTGTTTTTGAAGTTCTACAATGTTTTCATTCTTTTGAATGGTTTTATACTGTTTTGTTATGTTTGCTATTATTGTGTGTGAAGGTATGGCCAATTATTTCAAAGAATACAAAGACATTATGGTAGTTACTGTTGATGTCCTGATGTCTTGTTGTAAAGTGCTGTGTTGCTTGCATTATTCTGTTCTGTTTTGCTTTGCTCTGTTTTGTTTCTCTTTAAAATAAAAAAAAAATTTAAAAAATGAAATGGAAGATGCAGAAACAACTCGAGGCACATAGAGCTATGTGAACTTTGAAAAAGGGGTCAAAAAACTCACAGTGGCAGAAATACACCCTCTTTCACAAATGATGCTGGGAAAACTGTCCATCATGTGCAGATGATTGAATCACTCTCACCATTTACTAAACTAAAATCAACAATGATTAGAGATCTAAGTATTAAAACAGAAGCACTATCTGCTGGAGTATAAAATAGGTAAAACTCTTGAAGATAACTGACTTCAGCAAGGACTTTCTGAGCAGAACCCCAGCTGCACAAGAAACAATACCAAAAATCAACAAATGGGAACATATCAATGAAAAAGTTTCTGTGTAGCAAAGTAAACAAAGATGGAAGAGAAAAGCTATAGATTGGGAAAACAATTGCTAACTATCTCTCGGATAAAGGATTTATATCTAGAATATATAAAGGACTCAAGTGAATTAGACTCCCAAAATAAAATATCCAGTATAAAATGGGCAACTGAAATGAACAAACTTTTTCAGAAGTAGAAATACAAATGATTAATAAATCATGAAAAATGTTTGACATCTCTGGCTGCTAGAGAAATGCAAACTAAAACAACATGGAGATTCTGTCTTACCCCCAAAAGAATGGCTATCATGATGAAATCAAATAATAATCAATGCCAGCAAAGCTGGAGGAAAAAAGGAAACTTTGTACATTGTTGGTGGGACTGTAAACTAGTACAACCATTATAGAAATCAGTATGAATATTTCTCAGAAAACTAAAAATGTAAATTCCACTAGACCCTGATATTCCTCTTTTAAGTATCTTCTTGAAATATTTAAAGACATCATATTACAGTGATACTTCCATAACCATGTTAATAGTAACACAATTCACAATAGCTAAATCTCAGAAGTGGCCTATGTGTCAATCATTAGATAAATGGATTAAGGAAATGTATTGATACACAATTGAGTATTACTCTGCTGTAAAGATTGATAAATTTGAGTCATGTCTAGAAAAATGAAAGCACATTGAGACCATAATGTTAAGTGAAATAAGACAGACAAAGCTTAAATATCATATGGTTTTTCTTATAAGAGAAATTGGAAATACGCATAAAGAACAAAATACAATATAGATTCTAGGAAGTAGGAAAATATATCTTTTGAAAATGGGAAGAGGGCCAATAAATGGTGAGCAGAAGGTAGGAGAAGAGGAGAATGGGATAAAAAAACTACTAAGATGTGTTATGTACATTTACCAATTCCCCACAGGAAAGTGATCATTAGGTACTACAAGTGTAAATTAATAAAAAATGATATTTCAAGCAAAGCCTTAGTTGCAAAACCAAATACACCAATTTCCCAGGAAAAATGATGACAGGTTCTAAGGATACTGTACGGACATTATGTTTCCATGGAAAGTGAGAGTACTCAATTCAAATTTGTAAATCCAGGGGCTGGGGATTTAGCTCAGTGGCATAAGTGCCTGCCTTGCAAGCGCGTCATTGTGAGTTTGATCCCCGGTGCCTATTAAAAAAAAAACAACCCAAATTTGTAAATCCTGGAGTGGGTGGGAAGGCAATGAGCAAAACTTTCATTTCAGCTTATAAATGCCACATCTAATAAATCATTACTGGTGCAAGAGTGTATAATAAAGACAGGGCTCTGTTACATATCCAAAATGTAAAAGATTAAACTACCATGTAGTGATTAAACTTTAATATAGTGATTAAACAAAAAACTACTATCTAGTAATCTCTTATCAGGGGATTCAGTCCTATGTAAACTGAATTTGGGGTTAGAAATCTTATGAGTCCATCTGTTTCTCAAGTAAAAAGAATCCTGGAAATCCTGTTTATTGACATAGTTTTAAGAAGTAATGACTTCAGAAGTCAGTGCCTGTGGATGTACTATTTCAAGTGTCAAAAAACAATATGTAGCCTCATCATTTTGGGGCAAATACCTCCTTTCCAGCAACCTACTAACTTTTGTATTTATTGAAGTAGGTCATGTAGGGAACCCTTAAATCACTGCTCATCAAGGTCTTGCAAGGATACCTATTGGCCCTCCTAGAGCCTGAGGGATTGGCATCCCTCTCTGAAGCTGTTACCACACCACTTCTCACCTAAATTACTCATAATAGTTTCTTATTGCTTCCAGGGTTCCAATGAGTTATGAGCATCTCTGCTTCACTCTTGAAATTTAGCTGCAGGTTATAAACTGTTTAGCTGCAGAGCACTCTTGGCCTATCAAAAGCAACATGTTCTGTCATCCATATTTCAGTCGATTTTCCCTTTGCAAGGGACAAGTAAAACTGTTACCTTTAGCTATGTGTCCTTTTTGATCTCCATATGAGTAATAAACTCTCTGAATCTAAAAAGGCTTTTTTAAAAAATGATTGAGTCAGTCACATAGCCTTCGTATTCTGATTCCATGTGTCTTAGAAACAGTCCTTTCCCCCGCCTCTTTTTCCTTTTCCTTTTTTCTTTTTCTTTCCTTCTTTCTTCCCTCTCTTCTTCTTTTCTTCTCTTTCCCTTCCCTTTCTTTCTCTTCTCTTCCCTTTTTCCTTCCTTCCTTCTTTCTTTCCATTGTTTTTTCTTTTTTGGTGTTACTGGAGTTTGAACCTAGAGCTTTTTCACTGACTAATGTCCCTAGCCCTTTTTAGTTTTTAATTTTAACACAAAGTTTTACCAAGTCATTAAGTTGCTCAGAATAGGCTTGAACTCAAGACCCTCCTTCCTTAGCCTCCCAGAATGTTAGAATTGGTATGGTCTTGTTTGTTCCCTCGCTTATAGTAGCAGTGGCACTGGTGTCCAATGAATGGTGTCTGTAGAACTGCTAGAAAGTTGAGACTTGAAGTACAAGAACATGTGAAGGAGCTGTATTTTGGGGATCCAGGGTGGGGATGAACCTAATACCTGGGGTGAAGGCTCTTCTGCTATTGCAATGGTGGCAGTACAGGTGCTTTCTATGTAGTAAGAGACAAGAATGGGAGCAAAAGTGTAGCTCCTTCATTAGGGCAAGGTCTAGTTCTCTATGATGACTGAGCTAGTACTCGTAGCACAGTTGTGCATGGCAAAGGCTTGGCTCTGGGGCTGAATGTGTGCTAGATCACTATGGTGATAGCTCCAGTGCCTGAGGTAAGAGTGGGCACTGTGCAACCACAGAATCTGGGTCTAGAATGATGAGTATTTGTAGAATGGCTATGGGTATGGATCTGGAAATGCATGGAGTTGGGAAAGTTGGGGTCAACTTTCCCAGTGCAGGACAACAGTGTCTGCTTCTTGTTGGAGAAAGAGCGGTATGTAGTTGTGTCTTCCTATTTGTATTTTCCTTGCCAGAATGGTAAGAGCTGCTGGGGTCCTCTGTGGAGCTACCCTCTGGTGACCATGGTGGTTCCTACTGGGTGGCTGATAACCATAATGTCTGCATTTCTTCTTTGTTCCTAGCTATCTCTTCAGGCATCTCATGTATGGCTAATTTCATCAGAGACCCTTTCTATGTGGATGTTCTCTTTTTTTGTTGTTGCTCCATTGTGTTGTTGCAAATACTTGAACGGACACTTGAGCCCTTGCTGAACTATTTAAATTTATAAATGACTATTCTGTGTATTTTTTGTTGTTGTTGTTAGGAGGTGAAGAATAGTATTTCTTACTCTGCATCTGGTGGGATATTATTCTTTAGACTTTCCCTCTAACTCCTGGTACTGGGGATTGAAACCAGTGCCTCCCAAATCCTAGTCAAGTGCTCCATCACTAAACTATATCTCTAGCTATTTTTAAATTTTATTTTTAGACAAAGTCTTAGTAAGTAGCTCAGACTGGTTTGGAAAGTGGTATCCTACTGCCCACTCTTCTCAAGCCAGGAGCATGGGTGTGTGCCATATGGACATTTTTTAGTAGCTTCTGCTTAAGTGAAATATTGTTTTTGGCATGCTTTTGTCTGTGAAGAAATATGAAGAGAACAAATACACATGTGCATCTAAACAGTGGAACCTGTCATATGTGCCTCCTTATAATATGTATCCTCATACTTTCAGACTTACATATACACCAATGTTCTCAGTTTGTATGCTGTAGGGAGCACTAAAATAATCTGCAGATAACATTTTTCATTACTTTTTCCAAGTGCTAGCTAGCCCAAAACAATGAAGATAAAGCATTTTCCTGTTTGTCCAGGACTAATTTTCTTTGTTTCATTTACATAATTTCTCACTACACTATTATGCACCTACACATGGAAACTGTAATGGACCGTTCTGGTGAGAAAAGAGGGTGATATCTTGAAATTAGTTTGTGTATGCTCACATTACTACCCAAATCCTTTGTTTGGTTTAGGGATGTATCCCACTTTAAGGCTGATTAGTTTTGTGTTAAAAGCTCTGGGCATGTGTAATTTTTCTTTAATTTTTTTGGTGGTATAGAGCTCAGAGCCTTTTTATTGAGCTCCATTCCCAGCCACACATCCCCTTTTTAAAATTTGAAATGGAATCTCACTAAGTTGTCTATACTGGACTCCCACTTGCACTCCTCATGCCTCAGCCTCCCAGAATGCTGGGAATACAATGCTGCCCTATTAGTTAATCCTCTTGATTTAAGGATGTTCTCCATTCTAAATCTGAGCCATTTTCCTGGGGGAAGAACTGAAGATATCAATTTTTTCTCTTATCTTGTCCAAACCAAGGCACTTTTGTCATCGATAAAACCAGAAAATTCACAAAAGGAATAATAAATCTCTATGTATTATTTGTGAATAAAATATTAACTGTTGAATATGCATATTCAAGAAACCTTGTAGATGTGAAAGAACATGTTTATGCATCCTTGTGTTTTTATTGTTTTGTTTATTTATGAGACTGGTAGGTGTTACAGGTTAAAAATAGAAAATATAGGAAATAATGTTAAGTAATATTCCTAAAACAATACCAAGGAAAGCCTTTCCACCTTACGATGTTATTCTGTGAGTTTTCTTACATATGTGTTTTTATATGTATGTAGGAATTTTTATCTTTATGTATAGATGCGACCTGATTTTAGTTTTTCAATGAGCTTGTATCACTGTGGTAGGTTGGAATTGTATCCCCTAGCCAGATATGTCCAAGATTTCTGCCCAGTACCTGTGAGTATAGTCTTATTTGAAAATAGCATCTGTGCACATGTCATTTAGATCTCAAGATGAGATCGTCCTGGAGTTAGCATGTATTTTAGGTTAAATAATTTGTCCATGTAACAGACATGAAAGGGGGATGCACAACATCACGGAAACAGTTCATATGAAGGACACAGATTGGAGTGATGCTGCCAAAAACAAGGAAAGCAGGAGCCACCAGAAGCTGGCAGAGGGAACATCTGCCTAGATCTTCAGATGGAGAGAGATCCCATCAATACATTGATATCAGACTTCCAGTTTCTAGAACTGTGAAAGAATAAATTTCTGTTGTGGTTTGTTGTGAGGTTTGTGGGAATTTGTTATGGCAGCACTAGGAAAGTAATATACTGACAAATAAAATATCTTACATGTCATTGGTTGTATATAAACACAAGTCTGTATCTTATTGTATCATGAGTATAAGGAAAGTATTATAAATAGTATAAGCAAAACACATTTAAAACTGAATAATATTTCAATGTATCAAGTGAATTTAAATGTTTTGAGCCATTTATGCTTAAAGCACACTTACAAGTTAGGTACTGTGGCTAGTATCCATATTATAAATGAATAACTGAAGGACAGAAAGAATAAGAACTTTGCCCAGGGCTTCACAGTTATGGAATACAACAGCCTGAATTAGTACCCAGTAAATCATGTACTAGAGATCAGGAAACTGTTAACAATTTGTTCCAAGAGAAATAAACATCTTGTGTGAATATGCACATTGTATGAGGTCATTAAAAGAATGCTCATATGTCTTAGTTACTTTTCTTGTTGCTGAGACAAAATAAACTGAAACCCCAAGTTAAAGGAGCAAAGACTTATTTAGCTCAGTTTGTAGAGGTTTCAGTCCATAATAAGCTGGCTCCAAGGCAGGGTGGCTTCGCAGAGGAGAAAGTTTATGATGAGCAGAATATAGCAAAGTAACAAGGGATAACCACAGCTCTTTCTGTCCCTTATGTCTTATTCAGGCTATTTAGGGTGGCTAGCATTCACACTCTTAGCCTAGTGTCCTTGACCGTAGCATTGCACTGTGAATCAAGCCTAGCATCATCCAATCTAGATCTAGCCATCTCTGAAAAAGCCCCCTCTATGACTGCATGAGGCGTGGGGAATACATCTAGACACAAACCATAACATTGTTACATTTGTACAAAAACCTGGGAAGTGAGGAATATTAACAGGGAGTGCAGAAACCTCTTTGGAACTTTGAATCTTAGTGGTAGTAAGTGGTTTGGGGGAAGGGAAGAGAGGGCAAAGAGTAGGGAGTTAAAGGAAAAATCTTGTGGCTGAATAGGTGATGAGGCAGTGCAAGGGAAGATTTTAAAAGTTTTATTTCATTTATTAGTATATGTTTTCAGTACACAATATTTATATCCTTTGTATGGAATTGGTACATGTACATAATACATCTTAATTGCTTTCTCATCCTTCACTTCCCTTCCCCCTCCCTCCCTCTCTGGATCTCATTCTCATTTGAGAAAGATCTCCCTACTCCCTATAATCTCTTTTTTATTTTTTCTCTTCATTTATAATTTGTGTTTCTTATATAAGAGAAGCCAGGCAATATTTAAACTTATGCATCTTATTGATGCACTTAAAATTATGGTCTCAAGGTACATCCATTTTCCTTCAAATGACAGAGTAAGTCTCCAGTGTGCATAAATGCCACATTTTCTTTATTCATCTATTTATGGACATACAGGCTGTTTCCAATATTTAGCTATTATGAATTGTGCTGCCACACAAATGAGTATGCATGTATCACTGTAACGTGATGTCTTTAAACTCTTTCAGGAAGGTACCTATGTGAGGAATGCCAGGGTAAAATGGAATTTTCTTAGTGTTTGTACTCGTTTGCATTCCCACCAACACTGTTGAAGGGGTCCCCTCTTACTGCAGCCTCACCACTTTTCAATAGCTGATTTCTTGATGATGGCCATTCTTTCGGGGATGGTGTTTATATATTTATATATTTATTTATTTATTTATGACATAGGGTTTCTCTATGTAGTTAAGACTGGTCTTGAACTCACTGTGTGTCTCAGGTTGGCATCAGATTTGTAGCAATTTTTCTGCCTCAGCCTTCCAGGTGCTGGGATTATAGGCATGTGCCAGCACTCCTGACTCAGTGCTGTCTTAACTTGCTATTCAAAGGGCCATTGAATTCACACTCCATACCATAGTCTCAGAGCAGATTTCGTTATTTACCCTGTCTTACTTTTTACTCATCGCTGAGACAAAATACCTGATGCCCAAAGTTGGGAAAGGAAAGGTTTATTTCTTACAGTTTTTGGAGGTTTCAGTCCATACTCAGTTGGCTCCAAGGCAGGGTGGCATGGCGGGCCACAGTTCATGGCAGCTGCAAACAGCAAGTGGAAACTGGCAAGAGAGAGACACACCTTCTTCCTGCCATTACATCACATCCTGGCTCCACCCCCTAAGAGGGTGTAGCACTGACACCACCAATCCAAGTGCTTGACAATGAACCAATCACAAATGTACAATGCAAATACATGAGGCCTGGGGGCCACCGACATAAACCATGACATTCCCCTAGGGCCTGCTCTGCAAGCATATATATAAGATCAGTCTCATTTCACAGATGACCAAGCTTAGGCTATCAGAGCCTAAGTCAATTCTCTTGGTAAGTGGCAAGATCAAAAGGTCTATATTGGTCCCTTTTCTGGTTGTTGGGACAAAATACCTGCTATGTAAGACTTAAGGAAGAAATCATTTGTTTTCCTAATGATTTCAGGGGATTCAGCCCATTGTTGGCTGGCTCTAAGGCAAAAACATGATAGAAGGGTATGGTGGACCAAGCTGCTCCCTTTCTGGCAGCATGGAAGCAATGCACAGAGGAAGGGCACAAGAGAGGAAGGACCGATAGTCCCCAAGGTCATGCCCCCAAAAACCACACAGAAACAAGTAGATTTTGCTTTATTAATCTTGTAGGCATCTTTTAATCCAATTGAGTTGGCAATTGAAATTAACCACAACAAGGTTCAATCTTCAACTTTTCCTAGAATACCCTGAGTATTCTAGACCTCAACAGTGGACCCCAATCTCCTGCCAGGTGTTACAGAGCATGGTGAAAAGAAAGAGCAAGAGACAAAATGGTGAGGCTGGGAACTGGAATGACTATTTGTTCACAAGAAACAAAAGGCCATGAGGTAGCATTGACCAAGGAAAATGATAATGGGATTATTGAATGGCTCTGGGAAGACTTTCAGGGATGGGGTAGTGGAGGTTAAATGTCCTGCTGTCCAGAGGAGAAATAAAGCAGTTAATGTCTTGGGGTCATCAGTAAATTGAGCTGTTTAGATATATAAGTGAATTATAAGTGAACAAGAATGGTGGTAGTCTTATGCTAATGAGAGCCTTTATGTTGATAAGGATGGTGGGAAGATGGCAAGTTACCTGGAAGAGTTTGTCCTTACCCTAGGTAAAACTCTTTTATTACTACTTGTCTCTCAAGGAACCAGAATGTCTTCAGCTGATATAATCTTGCTCTAGGGTTTCACAGCATCACCAGACCTTTGAGGCCGCAACTGTTGGAGGAACATGGAGTTCTGTTTCTGCATACCATAGCCAACTCCCATGACAGGATACTAGGCCTCAGCTAAACCCTAACCACAATTTAGTTATCAAATGATTTTCCCCCAAAATTATATATAATGTTCCTCTACACCTGAGGATTCACATGAGCCATTTTATGTCAGTTCTGACAGGAGGCTGGAACCAATAACATTTTAGATACCTCAGACCATGATGAATGCAGGGAGATTTCTTCTGTTAGTAAAGTAATTCCAGAAAACTCTGGCTTCTTGGAGCCAAGCTCTCAAGGCATCTCTCCTTTATCCTTTCTGAGCCCACTGTCAGAGACACTCAGTGACAATCTTGACTCTGGACACCAGATGATATCTACCTCCCTTTTTCTTTTTCTTTTTGTAATGCAAAGTAATATGTTTTGCAAAGAAAAATGTAATGAAATAATTTATTTACTATGACTCTATTCTTTTTGGAAAATTCATTTGTATATCTAAAGAGTTCAATTTACCCAAAACATTCACTGATATATTTCTCTTCTTTGGTGTGGGCTGAGGTGTCCATATCATAGAGTGGTCTCTTCCGGACAGCAGGGCATTTATCCTCCACTACTCTACCCCTGCACAAGCTTCCCAGACCTTCTGCCCTCCTTCAGCCACCTCTTCTCCAGGGCATTGTAGACACAGCTACACAGACCTTACTCTGGCTCCCGAGTCCTTGCAATCACCTCTAGCCTGCTGGTGACTTCTAAGATGTGCTGAAGTGATTTAGCATTGTTTACAGTATTTTTGTGCATGTAACAATTTCTTTTGTGAAAAAAATAGAGTCATTTTGTGTAAGCTGGTTTTAAGGCTGTATCATTTTTTTTGCTCATTGTATGTAGGCCTATGTAGTGGCGGGAACTTTGATAGTGGTGGTAGACTGGTGCCATCTTGTGACAATAATTTGAACTGCAGATCAAATCCTCTGAGCAGGAAAGTAGAGGGAGGGGCTGAGACCCAAAACCATCAGAGATATTTGGAAGTCTGTGTGGAAAAGCGGGTATTTCCATCAAAAGAAGATATGATGGCTTCCAAAATGATATTGAAACTTATCATTAGAGAAGAAGGATTTATGTAAGATAAAAATATTTCTTATTTGTACACTTAAAAATACATAGTGAATACATAGCTAGAAACATGGGCAAAAATCAATCTAGGTTACTAATAATCCTTGTAACCTGCATTTACTTTTATTATGACCACATGTCCTTACAAATACATTTTTATAACATTTTATATTTATCCATGTCATAATTTTGTTTCTAATTTTACATCAAATGGTTGTTTAATCACATGGATTCAGTTGTTTATTTTTTCATATCCTTTTGGTAAAAATTAAGTTTCTTTACCATTTTTTAGTTATGAATGGTAGTATCTTATTTTGATTGTTTATATATACATAAACATTACAATAAGATATTATTTCAAAATTTGAACCATTTTACAATCACATGGTATATTCAGAATACTATTACTAATATATTTTGGGGCTTTTTTTTTGGTGCGGGGGATCAAACTCATGACCTCATGCTTGCCAGGCAGGCACTTATGCCACTGAGTTAAACCCCCAGCCCTAATGTAAATGCTTAGCATGGTATGAAAATGTCTGTTTCTCTACACTTTGGAACTAATGTGAATCACTGCTAATATGATAGGTAACATACCATCTTTCATTATTTTCATCGTAATTTATTTTTAGTACCTCTTAGAATTCTATTTTGTGCATGTGACAAAATCAAGTTTTTATTTTATTTTAAAGAGGAAAAAACCAAGGGAAATAAAGCATAATTAAACCAATCAAAATAAACCAATGTAAGTGATACAGGACTTCAAAAACAATATAAAATCAGCAGTAGTTACCATAATGCCTCTTTTTGTCTTCAAAATAGCTGCAGATACCTTCAGACATAGTAAAAATCAAACAGAACAGAACAGAATAGAACCAATAAAAACAAAATAATGAATGTAATAAAGGACTTCAAAACATGATAATAGTAAACTCAAAATTGCTGCCAAAATATGTCTTGCTATCTTTGAAATGGCTGCTCATCCCATTGGGTATAAAAAAATCAAACAAAACAAAACAAAACAAAGCAAAACAAAACAGAACAAAACCCTATGCAACCCAACAAAACAATGAAAATGATACAGCACTTCAAAACAAGACAATAAAGAATCAACAATGGCTACCATCCTTAGAAGGAGATCCTTCCTAGATGACACACTGCATACTGCTGTCCTCTGAACAGATGATCAGACCACTGGCCCTAGAATTGCAAGGTTAGTGAAACACTGAATCACCACAATCACCAAATTGAATTTCACCCCAACAGCTATCATTGCAGCCTGTGTTTCTCCTGATCATCTGGTCGCTTAAGGGATGGGAGGGGATTGGCTCTGCTTGTTTGTCAAGCCACATCCTGGAAGGGGCTGGGGTCTGGCTGTCCTCCTGCTGCAAGTGACTCACTCATGGTGCTGGTTCTAAAATCAATTTTTATAGTCCCATTTTATTTAGAATGTTCCCTACTACTGACCTTGTGTGGATGACATTTTTGTGTACACTGCTAAAGGGCACAGTTTAAGGCAGAGTTCACATGGCCATTTGCGAGGTGAGATGAATATGTCCTTTTTGAACATTGTCAAATAACTTGGAAGAATTCTAGTAATACCAGAAACTGATTAAAGTGGTGTGTGTGTGTGTGTGTACACACACATATTTCCCTCTGCTTCCATGTGCTTCTCTGTGGTTTTTGAATCCATTTTGACGTCCCTTCTTAAATTCAGGCCCAGAAATAAAGGAAAGGAATTCTTACAACTTGCCTTATCAACCTCCCTCACTTCATCCTCAACATAGGCTTGTACAAGAGAAGTTGTTAGTGCAATGAATATACACTATGTAGATCTTTGATAGGTACTTCCACGCTAACATCCAAAGAGGTAATTCCAATTTAGTCTCCCTAAAATTGAATAAAATCTGAAGAAGCATGAAGAAAGTAATAACACTGACTTCCTATAACAGAGAACAGGCTTGGACTCTATTATGGACCTGTTCTTAAGTCACTAACACAGTTGGAAAATATGAAAGTGATCAGAGGTAAATTAAGTTTTCCATATAAGGGTGATCTAGGGTTACATGTGGAGGAGGGGAAGACAGTCACTGCCTAAAAGAAGACAGGACACAAAGTCAGCAAGGCTGAAATGCGGCCATAGTTTTTTAGACATTCATGTTTATTAACACACATGCATTAAGTATTTGAAGACCAGGGCTGGGGAGTGTAGCTCAGGGATAGGGGTAGAGCACATGTTTAGCACATACAAGGGCCTATGTTTGATTTTTTCTATGAAAGCATGAAGGAAACAAAGACCTATATTTTTAAACAAATATTTTGGAATATAACTAAAAAACAATTAGATTGGAACTTTTGAGGGGGTGGGTACCAGGGATTGAACTCACAACCTTGCACTTGACAGGCAGGCACTTAGGCCACTGAGCTAAATTCCTAGCCCAGATTGGCACATTTTGAGGCTTATTTTTGATAAATACATGAAGGATATGCAACCACCACTCTAATTGAGTTTTAGATGTTTCTGTTCCCTAAATAATCTCCCATTGTGCTTCAATTCAGTTAAAACTGAACGTGCCCTTAGCTCCAACAGATATGCCTTGTATGCAAATGATAAAAGACAGTAGGCAAAGCAATGTGGTATACGGGGGTCTGGGAAGATTGGAGCTCTTGTAACTAACACCCTGACTTCTCCAAAATGCCAGTATTTATTGGAAATATATCAGGGGGCATGCAGCAGAGTTCAGGGAAAAACTGAGGCAAAAGGCATGGTAGTGAGTAAGGCCTTTTGAAAATGGATCAAAGACTTTTCAAGCAGTAAATTCTTGCTTAATGAGAGAACTACTTGATCTCTAATGTTGGCAGTTGTTGCTTTGGAACACAATGTAAGATTTAGTGCCACTGAGTGCAGTGTTATCTTGCCTTCTGAGATGTGATAGTGTCACAGGCCACTACAGGCTTTTACCATAACTTTTGTAATATAGAGTTCTGTTTCTGCATGCCAGCCACTGGCTCATCAGATAAGTCACTAAGGCCTGGGGCAGACTCATAAGTTAATGTAGAAAGCCAGTTGATTAATTCTAAAGCCTGCTTGGTGCCATCTCAAAGTTTTCTCTGTCACTGTTTTCTATGGCTGCTTAGAAGAAAGTAAATTAGGGACTCAAAGCACCAGAAACATTAAACATACCATTGTTGGCTCAAAGATGAAGGAGGTTGTGCCACTGAGAATGGGACTAGTCCTTAGCAGCTGAGTGCTGACAACCATTGAGGGAACAGGGACTTCAGTGAATAGTCATGAGGAAACCAGAAGAATGTACCACCAGTGAGATTATTCTTCTAGGTGTATGTCTCCCCAGTAACTCCAGAAGTGACCTCATTTGAGACTATACTAACATTTTAATGCCAAACTTGTGAGACTGAGCAGAGAATAAGGTCATTCTTTGTCAGACTTCTGACATGTAACCCTATGAGCTAATGAATGAGTGTTGTGTTGGTTACATTTCTCTCATTGCTGAGACAAAATACCTGCTCCCCAAAGGAAAGGTTTATTTAGCTCACAGTTTGTAGAAGTTTCAGTTCATAATTGGTGGCTCCAACGCAGGTGCACATGGCTGAGGGGAAACATTTCATGGCAGCAAAAGATAGCCAAAGCGGGCTGGGGATTTAGCTCAG
>PVJX010029350.1:0-23028 GCA_004027295.1 Dolichotis patagonum
AACACATGTTGAAATGAACAACTACTTTGAAGAAAAAGAGACACTACAATACCCAGTGCTGATTCCATAATGTCATGATGTGAAGTCCAGCAAAACTATCACTTTTTGTTCAAAGTGATCTTAGCTTGCTTTGCCTTGTTTAAGTTCAACACATATGAAGGTATGGACAGCTGTTTTGAGGAGAATGAGAGACACTATGGCAGCCATTCTTGGCTTCCCTAATGTCTGGTCTTGAAGACCTGTCATGCCCTCCTCGTCCTGCTCAGATCAATTCCATACTAGGTTGTTTCATGTGAATCCCCTATAGGGGACAATCTGGACAACTATTTGGAAGAAAACAAGAGTCAATATGATAGAGAGTGAATATCTCTGATTGTCTAGTTTTGAAATTTATGTCTCTTACATTGCTTTCTTGTGATCCACTTTGCTCTGTTTTGTTGTGTTTAATTTTACCCTTTTGATATAATTGCATGTATATTTGAGTGGGTAAGATGGATGACCATATTGCTGTTTTTGTCAGATCGTGGAACAGAGCTGTTAACAGTCTCACTGTTTGAATGTCTACTTTACATGTTTTAACTTTGTAATTTGAACAACTATTTCCAAGAAGTCAGTATGTAATTTGTCAAGTAATAATTTCTTAGGGTTTTTTTGTTGTTGTTCTTTTCCTTTTTTCCTTGGAATACTGTATTGTTGCTACCCTTTATTCTGTTTTGTTTTGTTTTTTTCTCTTTAAATAAAATTATAAAAAATGGTTCTTTGAAAGATTAAATAAAATAGACAAACCGTTATCTAACCTCATCAAAAAATAGAAAGAAAAAAGACTCAAATCCAGGCAACTAGGAGTGAAATAGGTAAAAGCACAACAAACCCCACAGAAATCCAGAGCATTAATAGCTACTTTGAGGAACTATATTCTAGTAAGATGGAAAACACAGAAAAAATGGACAGATTCCTGAATACATCTCAGTTACTAAAGCTGAATTTAGAAGTTATAAACATTCTAAACAACCCAATAAAAGTCAATGAAATTGAAATGATTAAAAACCTACTATCTTAGTTACTTTTCTCATTGCTGAGACAAAACACCCAACACCCAAAATTAAAGGAGGAAAGATTTATTTAGCTCACAGTTTGTAGAGGTTTCAGTCCACAAACAGCTGACTCCAAGTCAGGGTGACATGTGGCAGAGGGGCAACAGTTTGTGGCAGCACAAGACAGCAAAAGCAAGAAAAGACAGTGAGACAAGCCTCTTTCTGTCCCTTATTGTATCTAGTCTCCTGGGATTAGGGTGGTGCCAATTCAATCAGTAGACTGATCCAACAATCACTCACCCTTAATCCCAGCACCCTTAATCCCAGCATTGCACTGCAAATGGATCACACATTCTTGAGTTAGCCAACTCTGAAAAAATCCTAGGACCAAATGAGGTTTTGGGAAGAAATCTAGAAACAAACAATAACATTCTGTCCCTAGCCCTCCCATCAAAGAGTCATGCACATCCCTCTATGAAAAAAAGTATTTAGCCCATTTCCAAGAGTTGCCAAAGTCATAATAATTTCAGCATTGCCGAAAAGTCCAAGTCAAAAATCTCCTCTGAGATTTAAGGAAAACTCTTAGTGAGAGCCACAGTACAAATGGAAGCAAAGTTAAACTCTTAAACATTCAATGGCACAAGATAAACATTTCCATTCCAAAAGTTACAAACAGGGATACAAAGGAATGGGACCAAAGAAAGTCCAAAATACAGCAGGGTAAACATTAAGTCCTGTAGTTGCTCCTGCAGTAGCTGTGGAAATGTTGTAAGATATGAACTCCAAAGGGCTTGGGTAGCTCTACCCATATTACCATCCAGTGGTTTTATCTCCCATGGCTTCTATGTTTGGCTGACTCTGTGAGCCCCGGCAGTTTTCCTCAGATGATTTGCATCTCTGGATTCACCAAACCTCTGGGTTGTTCACTGGATCTTTGGCTTGACACTCACGCCTTCACATACTGCCTTCTCAGGGGCACAATGTCTGATCTCCCAGGCCTTCTGAAATACCCCACATTCTTCCATTCTGCAAGCACCTAAATCCACAGCCATGTGGATGATGCCAAAGTCTGCTGCCAGCAGAAGCAGTAGTAGCCAGGCTTCCCTCCCTCTTGGGTTGTAGGAGTTGAGAGCCTGAACCGCTGAGTACTCTGAATCTAATTCTGAGGAACAAATTCTCTAGGTAACCACCACTCTGGAACATGGTTCTCTGTGGCTTTCTTTTCAAAGCAAACTCTTTCACTTTTGAAATTTTGAAGCTGAAAAGGGTAGAGTCCTGCTGCTTCTTGTGATACTTTGAAGCCATTTTTCTATTCTTTTTTTCCTACTCAGCAATCAAGATCTCCTCTGCTCTATTTTTGTAGTCCACAACTCTACTGGGGTTTCCTTTCTGCCCAAACGCACAATGTTTTAAGTCATTCTGCTGGGCTTTTTGTTCTTGATTCTCAACATAAATCGTGCTAAAAGCTCCAAATAGCAGGTATGCAGCTGCTTCAACATTAGCTTGCCTAGAAATTTCTTCTGCAAGATAATTACTCTACCACCCTTAATCTTAGTCTCAGGCAGTCTCTGGACATGAGCAAAATACAAACTTTTTGTCAAGCCATAACATGCATTACCTGAAGTCCGACAGCCAATGCAGTCCTTCCCGAACCATCCTGAGCCTGGTCTTTACTGGCAGGATTTCTATCAGCCTTCTGGTCTTCTGAGCTCTGACAAGAATCTCCCATAAGTACAGCCTGAGGAGTTCCAGCTCTACTTCTTCAGCTGGCATCTCTGAATTATTCCAAAGGCTTCCCCCAAGCCATTCATTCTCCAAGGTTCCTGAACCACATGGTCGGTAATAATCACAGCAATTCCACTTCTCTGGCACCAAATTCTGTCTTAGTTGCTTTTATTGCTGCTGAAACAAAATACTCAACACCCAAAATTAAGGAAGGAAAGGTTTATTTAGCTTACAGTTTGTAGAGGCTTCAGTCCATAATCAGCTGGCTCCAAGGCAGGGCGGCATGACAGAGGGGCAACAATGGTGATGGAAGACAGTGAAAGCAAGAAGAGAATGAGATGAGACTCTTTCTGTCTCTTATGCTGTTTCCAGTCTCCTGGCATTAGGGTGATGCCAATCCAGTCAGCGGATTGACCCAGAAATCACCCACTCTTAATACCAGCACCCCTAATACCAGCATTGCATTACAAATCAGTCACACACTAGATTCAGCCACCTCTGAGAAAGAGGCTTCTGGGGGATATTTAGACACAAACCATAACTCCTACCAACAAAGGAAGGTCTAAGTCCTTATAGATTCACTGATGAATTCTACAAGAACTTTAGAGATCTAATGCTACTACTTCTCAAACTTTTTAATGAAATTAAAAAGAAAGCAATGTTCTCGAACTCATTCCTATAAGCAAGTAACACCCCAATACCAAAATCAGAGAAGGAGCCAACCAAAAAAGAGCTACATACCAATATCCCTAATGAACAAAGTTGCAAAAATACTTAACAAGATACTGGTAAAGAGAATGCAGCAAATCAGCAAGAAGATGATATATCATGACCTAGTAGGATTCATCCCAAGGATGTAGAGATGGTTCAACATATGCAGATCAATCAAAGTAATACACAAAGAACTAAGAACAAAAACCACATGATAACCTCGATAGATGCAGAAAAAGCGTTTGACAAAGTTCAACACCCATTCATGATAAAGATAAAGATAAAGATAAAGATAAAGATAAAGATCCTACAGAAAATTGGAATAGATGGTCTTTTTCTCAATCCAATAAAAGCCATCTTTTGGAAAATCAATAGCCAACATCATATTAAATGGGTAAAAACAGAAAATTTTTACTCTAAAATCAGGAACAAGACAAGGAAGTCTACTCTCACCACTCTTATTCAAAATAATTCTGGAAATATTAAAGCAATTAGATAAAAGAAAAAACTAAAAGTAATAAGTATAGGAAAGGAGGAAGGTAAATTATCAAGTTAATCATACTCTTCAAAGAAGACCCCAAAAGCTCCACTAAAAGACTTGTAGATTTAATAACCTAATTCAATAGTGTCACTGGATACAAAGTCAACACTTAAAAATCAATAACATTCCTATACAGAAATAACAAACTTACTGAGAGAAAAATTAGGGAAACCATACCTTTCACAATAGCATCAAAAAATACAATTCTTATGAATCAATTTAACAAAGAAAGTAAAAACTTTTATGTTATGGTTAGTGGCTAGATGTCCTCCCAAAGTCTCACGGAGCAGGCGGTCATGGTGGGGGGTGCTTCTCAGAGGTGGCGGAATCCAGAGTTTGTGACTGATTCACGGTCCAATGTGGAATTAAAGGTGTGAGGACCACATCCACCAAGGTCTGGTAGCTTGCATACAAGATAAGGGACCAAAAAAGTCTTCTCAGTTGTTGCTTTGCTATCTTCTACCACCATGAATATTTGTTCCTCTGCCATGTGCCATCCTGCCTTGGAGCCAACCAATTATGGACTGAAACCTCTACAAACTGTGAGCTAAATAAACTTTTCCCCTTCAATTTTGGATGCCAGGTACTTTCTCTCAGCAATGAGAAAAGTAATTAGGACACTTTACATTGAAAAGGAGAGTACTCTGAAAAAAGAGATTGAGTAAGATATCAGAAAATAGAGAGATGCTCCTTGTTCTTGGGTAGGAAGAACAATATAGAGAATATAACCACACTCCTAAAATTGTTATACAGATTTCATGCAATATGATCAAAATACCAATAGCATACGTCACAGAATTAAAGAAAAAAATCCTAAAATTTATTTGGAACCAGAAGAAATCTAGCATAGCAAAAGCAATTCTGGGCAACAAAGATAAGGCAGGAGGCATTGCAATCCCTGACCTGAAAATATATTACAAATGTGTGAAATTATATTACTATTGTATTAATAACAGCATAATCCTGGCAAAAAAAATTTTTGAAAATTCAGATCTCAGGATCAGTGGAATAGACTAGATGATACAGAAACAACTACAAGCTCACTCAACCACCACACCTTTGACAAATGGCCAAACACCTTCACTGGAGGAAAGACAGTCTCTTTAGTAAATGGTGCTGGGAAATTAGACTTCCACAGGCCATACACTAACTAGACCATATCTCTCAACATGCACAAAACTAAAATCAAAATGGATCAAAGATCTAAATACTAAAACAGAAACACTGACTCTGTTGGAAGACAGAACAGGTAAAACCCTTGAAAACATTGGTGCAGGCAAAGACTTTACTACGAACAAAACTCCAGTTACACAGGAAATATCACAAAGAATCAACAACTTGGATTTCATCTTATTAAAATGCTTTTGCACAGTAAAAGAAAGCACCAACAGAGTGAAGAGACAACCCACAAAGTTGGAAAAAATTTTTGCTAACTGAGACTAAGATGTTAGTCTCAAAGGACTAACATCTACAATATATAAGGAACTCAAAAAATCACATGCCCAATTCTGAAAATGAGCACCTGAAATGAACAGACACTTCTCAGATGAAGTAGAAATAGCAAATAAATGTATGAAAAAATTTCCAGTAGCACTGATCATTAGAGAGATGCAAATTAATACAACACTGAGGTTCTATCTCGCTCCAGGAAGAATGGCTATCATCAAATCAACCAAAAACAAATGCTGGCAAGGCTGGCAGGGGTGGGGGGAAATACCCTTCTCCACTGTTGCTGGGAGTGTAGACTGGTGCATTCAGTGAAATGAATCCCAGAGAACCACTTTTCTAGGAGTTCCTTCTTGAGTAGTGGTTCCAGAGTTCTCTTTTCCAAGGGAAGGTTTACATGTACATACCCTTGAGCCTCTGATGGGTGAGGTTTTGTTGATTTCTGAGATGTCCTCAAAGCATCTTTCTTCTGTGCCTGTACAAAGTACTAGGTTCCTTTTTAATGGTTCTGTCCTTTTTAAACAATCATACCTACTTTGTCCCCAAATTTATACAATGTTCCTTCTGGATCAAAAATTAAGTTTTCCACATTTTCCTGCTCTCCCTTCTCCTCCCAATTCTCATTATAAATCTGGCTAAAGGA
Source organism: Dolichotis patagonum (assembly GCA_004027295.1). Taxonomy (NCBI): domain Eukaryota; kingdom Metazoa; phylum Chordata; class Mammalia; order Rodentia; family Caviidae; genus Dolichotis; species Dolichotis patagonum. The sequence goes on from PVJX010029350.1 coordinate 6,101, forward strand.
AGCTGGGCTGTCTTTGAATCTCTTGACAGAGCAATTCATTCACTTCCCCTAATCTCAGTTTCCCCAAGGTCTCAGAATGTGAACAAAATTAGAAAATTTTCTGCCAGAGTATAACACACATGGCCTCTACCAATGGAATCCTTCTTCCAAATGGAAAGCTTCTGAGTCTGGCCTTATTCTCTGCATTCCTACCAGTATTCTGATCTTCAAACCTCTGACCATAATCACCCATTCTATAAGCACAGCATTCTAAGCTGCTCTAGTCTTCATTTCCAGATTTTTCAAACTCCTCCTACAAACCAGTTCCAAAGTCAGGTAGAGTCACAGAAAAGCCCCCACTTCTGTAGTACTAACTGTTTGTATTAGTCAGCTTTCCTTTTGCTGTGACATAATGCCTGACACCTAAAACACACAACATGAGAATGATAAGACTGTCTCCAAAATGTGCAGTGAGAATTAAATAGGTTAATGCTTATAAAAACCTAGAAGAAATGCCTCTTTCTTGCATGCACTCAATGAATGTTTTCATATCTGCAATATTTATTACAATTTTCAAGATACAGTACAGGAGATAAGATATTGACAACTACTGATTTAGAGAAGGCAAGTTCTATTGGTTCCCAAAAATAATGTGGGATGCTGAAAAGGAATTTCTTAAAGTGACTCAAAATGCATTTTTAAACCAACTTTTAATTTATCCTACATGCTATTTGTAATAGCACTATGAATGGAAGAAAGAAGAAAAAGATATAAATGCAATATAGTTTACTACCAATATAAATGAGTACAAACAAAATTTGTTTGTAGACACAAGCTCACCACGAAAACCTTTGGTATGGCATGGCAGAGACGTGAAGACCCAAGATTTGGGTAGCCATAGAAGGAATATTCAAAATAAGGGATATGCAAAAATAGTTTGGGGCAATTTTCCTGGTTCCTGAAAGAATTAATCATACTTATCATAAATTTATTACTTAATCAATACCCACCCAACTAATTTCTCAGTGCATGGTTGTTCACTGATCTTTATTCATTCAATATGCATTTTTTCACATACTTACTGCTGCTAAGCATGGGCAAAAGAAGTGCAATAACAGACTACATTAAAGAGAGAAAGACACAAAGTACTTATTTCTTAAAAGGACACATGCTAAGCAATCTGTGTTACATTTAGAGTGATATTTATGAGAATGAACCAAGCCACTGAAACCTTTTCTACTCAGATGTAGCATGCACACGCATTAAAACAAAAAGAAAACAATAACCACAGAGCAGATATCACACATCAATTTAGGAAAGAATTTGATGCCGAGAAGAGTTATTTCACCAATGCGTCCTCTTCAGGGTCGAAGGGCAGGAGGCGACTCAGGTAGCCTAAAAACACTTCAGTAAACCCTGGGTGTTTCAGCCTTCGCGCTCAAGCAGAGGGATGCCAGCCCACAGATCCACCAGTCCTATGAAAGCCAGGAATGCTGGTTCAGATGACATCCTCTGTCTCTCCCTTGCATCCCTCCGCCTCGAGGGTGAAGTCCAATAGCCTGGAGGGCTGCTCCACCGGAATATCATCTTCCTGCCTCCTGCTACCCTCCTTCGTCTCCTCGTGGATGGAGTCTGGCGTGCAGTCCTGTTCCGAATTACTCCAGACATAGCCAGGTAAAGTCACGTGGCTGTCAGGCGGCCTTCTGGCGGTCTTGGCGGGTTTGCCAGACAGGAGCACCATGCGAGTGCTGGCCGCCATGTGCGAATGGCTGCTGGTGCTGTGCGTCACAGTGGTGAGCACCGAGCCGTATCTGTGGCTGCCACACGGGGCCGTCCTTTTCCAGTCAACAGACAGATTCCACCTACTCCACATCTTCTTCACCTCGGCCTGAACCTAAACCACCAGAAACATGACGTGTGTCAGAAATAAGAGAGACCCTGCAATCTCGCTACAGCGATGTTTAAATTAGAGTAATAACCACTGACTGAGATTCCTCTATGTGCCTGGGACTGTGAAAATACATTTCCTCTCAACCTCAAAAACCTTTCAGATGAGTGTTATTTTTGGAGATGAGCAAATACGAGCTTAGAGAGAATCAAAGGGACTTGTCCAAGACTCGTATTTAAATAGAAGTTGAAATATCTGACCTGGAGAAGAAAAAAAGAAGATTCTTTTTTTGGTTGCATTTCGGTTTTCCCAGCCTTGGAAGAGAAATAAGAGATAAACAGAGGCAGTGTGGACCACACAGCTCTCTGCCCAAGGCAAGCCCATCCAAATCCCTGACCCAACTCTTAAATACCTACCTGGGAAAGTCCACTATTTGTTCTAGCCTGTTGGGGACCACTAATTTACAATCACTAATTTTGTGTATTTCCTGAAGAGATGATAAAATAGCAGTTTGAGATTATCAGTACCTCCTATTTGAGATTTCCCATTGACTCTTCTCACCATATGATCATCTATGCCGTCTTGAGTCATCTCAGGATTATACTCTAGGACTAGATCCTTCTTAGCATATGATCATCTACCCTTTTTTGAGTCTGAGTCTTCTGCTGAACTGTAATCCTTTGCTAGCCCCACCTACCACTGTACACATCTAATAAATAGTGACTGCTTTGGGGTGGTGGAGGACTCATCTGGAGACATTGATTTCCCAGCCATTGATGCAATACTACACTTGTCTATGTTTCTTATTTCTCTGGCCATGCTCTTAAGACAGAAAATCGGGACTTTTGGCTGGGCTTCTGATACAAGCCACACCTGATAACAGCACCTCTGACTTCTTTTCTTAGAACATTTACACAAAAGGGATCAATGTTGTAAATATGTACTTCTGGCAACTCCAAAGCTTCTCTCTCCGGGGTTGGCAAGCCATTCCTTCATGCTGTAACTCTCAAGACAGCCAAGCCATCCACGAGGACACAAACCTAGCTTTAACAGCTAAGCTACAGACACGGACGGTCTAACTACATCCACACGGATGAGCTCTCTGCTTTTCCACTTCCCTGGCTCTACTGAGCCTCTAAATGGCTCCCATCCTTTTCTCCCTTTAAAACACCTCCTTGCCTAAATTAGAATGGGCTCAGTTCTATCCCCAACTCTCAACAGTTCCTGAATGAAATCTGTGTCCACTGCTCCAACTAACAGCTGCGTCTTTGACAGCAGCTGAAGCTGAGGAATGGCATGGAAGAAATTAAACTTGGATTTTTTATTATTATAAAAGAAGAAAAAATGAAACAGAATTTCAAAACAATAGAAGGGTAACATCACAGTCTCACTAGTGAGAGAAACTGAACAAGAAAATAGGACTCAAATGAACAATAGATATTGTAATTGGGAAGAAATTGTTCAACTTGAAACTTCACAGCCACATAATCTGCACAGGCAAACTGCAGGAAAAGAAATGAGGAAAGAAGGCTGGTAAAACAGAAATGCAGGCACTGCAAATGCGCCTTTAGCTGGCTAGGGTTTTGGTTGCCAGTCCTTCCACTGAAGATTAAGTTCTACTGCTTCTGTGCATTTCCAGAAGGAAGCTTTTTTTTAAGCTCCAAGAGAAGCTGTGGAAACCCAGGAAGCTGACAGAAACAGCAAACTCCCACCTGCCTATCTTGGAAAAACTCAGCACCCATACTACTCATCCCTCCTGCAAAATAAGGTAAAAACAATGCACAAGCAACGCAGGAAATGAATAGGATGCTATTTAATTTAGCCACTTTCTGTGGAGACTGGTATAGCATCCTATAACACCCACGCCCTGTATGTGGTCAGAGGCATTAGGTGATCTATAGCAATAATATGTATTGAGCTGCAACAAACTGAAAATCTGACAGAAGCTGACAAGTCATCCAACAGCTGATGTTACACTTCTCAAAGTAAAATGTGTAATCCAATGTGGTCACTTCTCTTTGTCATCTCCTAAGTGAATTAAGATCATCACATCACCAGCTTGGTGTTTAAAAAAATATTCTAATAGATTTGTCCCAGGAAAACATATTTGAGTTTTTAATATAATTTGAAATGGAATATAAGTTTCAGTATTAACTATCATATGAAATTCACTGGCCATCTACATATCAATTTGTCTTTCAACAAGTTATTTTTGTTTATTTGTTTTTTATTTTGAAAAAATAAAATGAAATGAGAAAAAAACAAAATGCGGTAATTCAAAACAAAAGGATGGACAGAGTACATGATTTAAAACCACAGTACAAGGTGAAATGAGTTGTTTTTAATATGAGCTTATGCAACTGAGTTGACATTTAACAGTGATAACGCCTTAGCTTATTTACATTAGTGCTCACTTACTCAAAACAATTTATGAGTAAAATAACTAAAATATCTCCCTTTTCACCACCCATTCTGTGTTATAAATCCTTGGAGTCCTCTAAAGATACTCAAATCACACTATGCTGGTCATTTATAAACTGATATGATTTCAACTTCATTTCCCCAAAGTCCCTATGTTGCAAATTTAATCTCCAACACAAGAGCATCAGAAAATGGGGTCCACGGAGGTATTTAGGTTTTAGGAGCACCACTCTCATGAATGGATTAATGCCAATTAGGAAAATGCTTGAGGCTGTGGGTTTGGTCTCTTGATTTGCTCTCTAGCATGTGAGAGCACACTTTCCCTTCCGCCTTCTGCCACGGAATGACCCAGTAAGAATGCCTTTGCCAGATGTGGGCCCATGAGCATGCCCTGTCAAGCTTTTAGAACCATAAGAAATAAACCTCCATTCACTCATTATATATAACCTAGTCTCAGGTATTGTGTTATAAAATGCACTAAAATACGAGCTTATGTGAACTAGACCTGTCCGGTGTTGGAGGCCCCCTCACACTTACCTCTCCATTGCAGTAGCAGTAGACAATAGACACAAAGAAACCCTGCAGAACAGGAAAGAATGTGAGCCCACTGACAATTCATGAAGTGCACAGCATTAAAGTATCTGGTGTCAAACTGGCTTTTAATTATTTCTTCAGAAAATTACACGAATTATTTTCCTTCCTAGTATTTCCAAATTCTTAAGTTTATACTAAATTTGCTTGAGATCTTTCTTTGGTATCAGCCAAGTCAAACAAATGAATAAAATGCTCTAAGAAAAAGAAATGATTTCTATTACTTGTATTTCATTTATATTGCCACTCATCAATCACATAATACCCATGCCCTGGTGGGTAAAATATATTTATACTCTATAAATGCTAGAAATGCAGACATAGAATATCCCAAGGTAAAAATACAAAGAATCTTTTCATTCACTGGAAAGTCTCCATTGAGGATATACAGCATTCTAGGAGCTGCTTAGCATGGCAGAGGTAAACAATGCAAACAAAGAAGCTCTGGAAGAGAGGAGACATGGATCAAACACAAACAGCCACATGAGAAAGACAAAGTGACAAGGGTTAAGCCGGAAAAATAAAGGCTGTCAGAACAATGGCGTAGCTACATTAGGAACTTAATGAGGCCTCCCTGACATTTAAGCTCGTATAAGTGACAACAATAAGAAACTAGATGTGCTGTGTAATGATTAGGGAAAAACATTGCAAGCAAACAGCACAGCACATGTGAGCCCCTTGAGAAACACAGCGTGGAAGCAACCGTGGGATTTGGGTGCTGGGAACGTGCCCACTTCCCTGGGGTAAAGTGTGACAGAATCCTAACCACACAGAGCGGCAGATGTCAGACAATGGCATTCGAACTTTATTCTGAGGGCTACAGGAAACCTTTCTTTATTTCTGGCAAGAGAGTGATAGAGTCAAATGTGTATTTTTAAGATTCTTCAGGCAACTGTGCATAGACTACATTTAAGAGGCAGGAAGGGGCACCTCCATATGACAGGTGACCATCATCATAGTTCAAAGATGAAATGTGTGCAGCTGCCTTTCTTCTTGCCTTTTCCATTTTTTCTCCATCTTCCCTTCCTTCATCTTTTACTTTTATTTCTTTTCCTATATGCAAAAGCAGAGGACCGCGCTCTGCAGGAGTTGCAAACTTCACAACAATCTGCTGCTTATTTCAAGCCCAGGTTTATGGGTATGAGAAACAGCTCCAAAGCTGCCCCTGCTGGGATCAAACCCATCCTGATCTCTGCAGGAGGTGCTCTACAAGCACCAGAGAACAGCGCCCTCTGGTGGCCCCTAGAAGTTGGCTGAATCAAAGTCAGAGGGCAGAGAAGAAAATTGCCAGGGAAAATAAAAACCTCAATAAGGGCCCCGCGATTCACAGGACGGTTTACCTGAAAGGAGTTGAAGAAGAGTTCGCAGTGCATGCGGATCTCCCACCAGAGCCCGGTGAAAGAGTGCGGCTGGCAGATGAACACGATGTAGTGCACGCCGAAGACCAGGACCAGGACCAGCGTGGACTTGGCAAGCTTCCTGAAAGAGAAGAGCAAGGCCTTTTATTAATCAGTCTAGAGCGCTTTCCAGTAGAGGTAGCTTGAGATAAAAATTTAAGCAGTGCTAACAAGACCTGACTCTCCCCTGTCTCTTTGGACCCTGTCACTTTTGCTGGTTATTTTTTGATTTGGTGTTTCATTTTGTTTTGTTTTGTTTTGTTTTGTTTTGTTTGTTTTGTTGGTCCTTCTTCTTTCTATAACTTTTATACTAAATCATGTACACTAAATCATGTTTGTCTGTCTGTTTTTCAAGATAGCTGATGCTATAGCTGCTGCTTCCTGCCTGCCATGCCATGGACTGTTTCTCCTCTGTGATGCCCCTCTGTCATACCTACCTTGCCCAAATTGCCCAGATTAGGCTCAAACTCGTGATTCTGCTGCCTCAGCTTCCTCAGAACGCTGGGATCTCAGGCATGTGCCAGCATATACACTAGTATAATTAGAGTCCCTTGTCATTTCTAGTCTTCTTGATTATAGGATACTATTTTTATAAAGTACTTATAAATAGCACTTTTTTCTGCCATCTTTTTTAGATCCCATGCTTGAAACTGAAATAAGCATTTCCTCTACTCACAGTAGCTGCCCTCACTTTCAGAGGCAGCATTTGGCTTGTCATTCAGCTGAAACTCATCTACTCTTAGAAGCATTTTACATGTACATGTGACCTACCCGTGGTCAATGCCTCCTGCTTTTTCATAATATTCTCTGTCAAATTCTGTAGTAAACTCTATAGTTCTATTTTTGTCTAGTTTTGTTTTTCAAACAGTAAGTTGACTGACACTATTTCCCTTAGCTGGTTTTTCACATACATTTTCTCATGCATTTGGAGAAATTCTGCTTTCCAATAGGATTAGTGATAGATAATCTTGGGTGTCAACTTGCATGAATTAAGGAATACCTAGAAAACTGGTAATGAGTTATTTCTGCCTGTCTGTAAAGGTGAATCCTGGTGTGATTGGTATGGAGTTTGTGGACTGAGTGGGGAAGTTCTGCCTTGAGTGTGAATGGGCACCATTCCATCATCTGGGGGACCGGACAAAACAGAAAGGCCAATAAAAGGGAAATTTTTTCTCCCTCTCTTTTGGAGCTAGAATACATCTCTTCTCCTGCCTTTGGATATCAAAACTCCAAGTTCCTGAGCCATTAGATCCTATTTCTCTGGAAAACTCTGGCTAATATGAATGGGCTCAGCCTGAATGATCCTTAATGATCTCAACCTCTTATTACTCATGTTCTTGTTAAGCCTTTCTTCCTGAGTGTTGGCAGGACTGGGGACTAACATCTCATAGACTGTGACAAAGACAGTAAGATGCCACTTCTGTGATTAAGTTGCATAGAACTGTGACTTCCATCTTCCTAGAGACTCTCTCCTTTGCTTCTTCAGGGAAACAAGCTACCATGCTGTGAACTGCTCTGCAGAGAGGCCTGGGTGGTGAGAAAAAGTGGCTTCTGGACCATAGCCAGCAAGCAACTGAATCCCACCAACAGCGATTTTATTTTGTGTTGTTTGCACTTTTTATCCAAAATAAATTGTCCCATGTGACTACTTCCTTACATCTCAAATTTGCTTTTCCATCTATGAATTATTTACTCCCTAGTAATCTTGAGAAATCTAACCTTCCATTCTCACTAGCTTTTCCTCCAGCTGATTTATTTATTGTTTTATTTTGCTTCCTGGAAACAAGCTGTGTAGGTGAGTTGAGATCACACTGGACAAAGACTAGAGAGAACTGGATTCAGATCCCACACTTCATATTAACTACCTGTATGACAGTGATTGAATTTTCTCTCCAAAATGATGGAATAAAGCCCAGAAGTCTGTACGAGTTCTGACATTTTACAGTTTTACTAGGAATTGTCACTCATACACATAACACTTTCTTAACAGAACTTTTCTTCCAATTTCTACAGAAGGTGGAGAATCTTGCAAAAATCATATTGCAGTGCCTAATTTGGATGGTGACAATTACACTTGCACATTCTCTCCACCTCATTTTCCTTTACCTGCCTTACCTCTTAGCAGTGCCTGGACCATCTGCCTCTCCTGGTCCAGTGCCAGCCACCTACCTCTCATTCATAGTTTCCCCTGTAACGTCTGAAATTTTTCCTCTGCTGCTCCTCATCTTCACACCTAATGCTTTGCATTACTTACAGAGATTCAATTTGAAAATTCTACATTAAGTGCATTTTGCTCAGGACAGCATTCATGAGAAGCAATGGGTTTCTCTGACCCAGCTGACTCTCCCCCCTATCAGACTTCCTTGAAGGTGTTTATCCTCTGCCTGAATCCTGACCAGTAAGCACTGTCTTCCCACGATTATAAAACTGAGCACAACATTTTGAATGTCTTTAAAGCAGTTAGCATTAGTTACACTTGCAAAACCTTAAAGTCTAATCTCACTTTGAAAGGACAGTTACATTCTCTTCTTTAAGATGAACGCTAAGTCCCCTTGGAGACTGTTCTCAAGCTCAAGCTAATTTTTTATTATAACAGCATCAACAGATCCCATTATACATTGCTTATGTAGGTCACACAAGAGCAAGATGGTCATGCAAGTAAAGTTCAGGCACAGTTTGTCTCCATGCAGACTAAGAAAAGTTTTATTTGGCAATCAAATCTATTTCTAGTGTATATCCTGTTATCTTAGTCATCTGGGTGGTCTCTCTCTTTTTCTATGACTCAGCTCCTTCACAAACTCAAAGAGGTAAAAATTAACATGTAGAAAACAATTTAATTCATTTGCTACTGCTGCAGAATGAATCACCTAGGACTGCATACCTATCTGACTTTGGGGTTCTCTTGTAAACTCACTCAGACTTCTCAAAGACTTCCATTCCTTGTAGTTGTAGGACTGTTGTTGCTTGTTGGTCAGGGCTCACCCTACCACTATAGGCTGTCATGAGGTCCTAACCACAGGCTCACAGGCATCAGATCACCTCTTAAAGCAAGTAGGAGAATCTCCTGTAGGCTGCCAGAGGGAACACAATAGCATCAAAGGGGGGCTGATGCACGTCCTTTACTGCACGTACTGTAACCTAATCAAAGGAAAGGCATCTATTTCAACAGAGGTCTCGCCCACACTCAAGGTGAATGGTGGCAGAGAAAGGGTTATATAAGGCACATACATCAGGGGCTAGGAATCTTGGAGACCATCTTAGAAATTAGCCTATCACAGCAATGCAAATAATCCCTGTCCAGAGAAGCACAGATTATATAAAGCAGAATATCACTGATTGGGGTCCTATCGATACTGACAAGTTGTATTCATTTATAAATTATTTTCAGCATTCATTATCTGGCCATATGTTTTCTTTTGAATCAGTTATAATATTCTACCACTTTCTCATTAATTAATGAGTTCCATAAGATGTTGGAGGTGTGATGTTTGTATGGCCTATGATTACATCTTTTTATAGGATTTGGTCTGCAGTGGCAATGAACAAGTTAAAGGGATGTGCCAAGCAAACGCACACATAGACCACTGCTTGTCCATTTACGTAAGAGTGGGCACCTGGCAACCCTGGGCACTGATCCCTTTCAGTGTCCATCTGATCACCAGTGCACACTGTGCAACTTTACAGCTAGGCACAGCTGCCTACTGAAATGACTGAGGGACCTAGCAATGCTGGTGGTCTTCTGGCTTGATGATCTTCTATATCCAAGATTAAAACCACCAGAGGAATCCAAAGAAGTTAAATAGTTTGGAGACTCAGTGGACTGTTTAAAAAACAGATGCCCAATTCTTGTAATTTCTGTTCCTAGGTGATGTCTCTGCAGGTGAATGGTTCAGGAGATTCTCTGGTTTTCTTTAAAGAATCAGATTTGGGGTTCCAGAAGATGGAGGGTCAGTAAGCAGCAAAACAGGGAGCCTCTCTGAGAGAAACAGCTCAAATTCCAGAATAAAACATCCTAGAGAAGAGCAGATGGAGGGAGATGGATCCTCTCGACCTAGGAAGGAACTAAAGGGAAAGCAAAAAAAAAAAGAAACAAAAATCATGGATAGGAGGCTGGAGCCAGACTTGCTCTCCCATTGTGTACAAAATACCGCTCCAATCCGGAGATGCATGTTCGCAGTGAAGTGGGGGTTGGCAAGTCTGAGAGCCTCAGTGAGAGGAGGCAGTTACAGAGGGGAGCAGTGGAGCAGACAGCAGCACTCAGCTCGGAGAGCTGGCTCAGAGATCCCTACCAGCTCACAGTGAGTGCACAGAAATCAGTCCTCCTGCAGGAGAGGATGAAGGGCCGGGCAGCATTTTGGAGACGGGCAGCGTAAACCCAGAACCAGAACTGCAGTGGCTTCAGTCAGCCACTCCTAGTGCAGAGCAGATTGGCGAGAATTGCTTGGACTCAGTCCTGCCTCTGTGCGTGATCCAATAGCTAAAGACAAGGTCTCCCTGAGACTATACCTAACCAGCCCTGTCCAAGTGGCACACACTAACGTGGTAAAGACTCCCAGAAGTCGACCCGCTCAGAAGGGAGGGGCCAGCCTGCCCCATCCCTGCTTGTACTTCAGTGGCCACCAGCAGACTGGGGAGGGCAACAATCCCTGGCCAGCACGCTTCACCATAATGGTGGCCAATACAGGAAGTGCTGGGGACCTCCATTGTCCACTCATCGGGAGGAAACCAGAAACATTACAACAGGAAGAAACAAAAGGAAATCTCCAGTCCCCAACACAAACACTACTGGCTCAGGAGAGGTAAACACAGAAGAGATTGCAGGTTGCACACCTGTGGTGTCTGAAAAAGCAGCATGTGACATAAAGAATTATCTTCATGACATTATAAAAGAGCTAAAAACAGAAATTCTAATACAAGTAAAAGAAGATCTAAGAAAAATAATGAAATGCTAAGTACTTCTCAAGAAGACACAGATGGAAGAATGGAGGGAAATAGAAAAAGGAGAGAAATCTTCGATGAAGAATATAAAAAAAAACCTAGAATATATGAAACAGATTCAAAGATATTACCAGGAAATTAAAAACTCCACTGAAAGCTGGCAAAACTGCTTGAAAGAAACTAAAAATAGACTATCAAACCCTGAAGACAGGTTTGCAATATGTGATTGCAAAAGGAAAGATCTCTTAAAAATAACAAGGAACCAGGAAATAGAAGATGACAAGAGGATCTATAACTTAAGAATAAAAAATGTGAGTGAAGAAGCAGGGGTAAACACAAATGAAATACAAAGGCTATTTACAGAAATAATTAAAGAAAACTTCCCAAGCATAGGAAATGGAAATATTATCCAGATATATGAGGCATACAGAACTCCAACCAGCTACAACCAAAATAGATCTACACTCAGACATACAATAATCAAGATCCCAGAAATTCAACACAAGAGCAGAATATTAAAAGCTGTCAAGAGAAAAGAAACAGATCACCTATAAAGGAAAACCCATCAGAATCACAACAGACTTCTCGATACAAACCATCAAATCAAGAAGAGCTTGGAGTGAAGTATTCCAAGCCCTGAAAGAAAATAACCTCCAACCCAGAATGAAATACCCTGCAAAACTATCTCTCAAAATTAATGGAGAAACAAGATGCTTCCATGACAAAGAGGAACTGGGGGAGTTCATGACCACCAATCTAACCCTGCAAAAAATACTGAAGGACATTCGAGAGAGAGAGAGGAAAAAAAGCCAATAGTTTCAAGAACTGTGGCAGAGGGGACTCACTGAACAGAGCAGACAGTGGAATGAAGGGGAAAAGTAGACAACCAACAGCAGAAAAATATCATGGCAGAGATGTGGCAGAGAAGATTGGCCATAATCACTAACATGGATAGCCCTGATACACTAATAAAAAGAAACACAGACAGAGTGGATCAGGAGATAGAGTCCATCAAGATGCTCTATATAAAAAACAAACTTAACCTGAAAGAAGGTTTATGGACTGAAAGTCAAAGATGAGAAAATAATGCTCTACAGGACAGGGAACCAGAAAAAAATAGAGGTAGCCCGCCCATCAGTTACAGATTGGTTGGAAAGACATAACACTTTATACAATAGAGAACTACTCAGCTATAAGGGAGAAAAACCTTGAGGCTTTAGTAGGTAAATGGATACAACCTGAGATCAAGCTCAGAGGTAAAAAAATTCAGAACCACTTAGGTAAATAGGGGGTTGCCTCCCTAATCTAAAAATTAAAGGAATTAGTGGGATACAAAATGTACAGAGTACCCTGGGAAAGCAAAAAGGGAGGAATTGTCTAAATAGGGAAGGCAGAGGACATTGTTAATCTTGTATCATGATTTGAAACCCATATTGCTTTCATCGCTCTGTTTAGTTTGGTTATATTCTGTTCCAGTTTGTCTACTTGTACTAGATTTGAGAGTATAGACAGCTGTCTCAAAGATAGCAGGATATACTACCGCAACCATGTTTAATTTCCTATTAACTTAATCTGAAACCCTGTAATGCCTTCACTGCCTTGTTTTGACTGATTTTATTTGAATCTGTTTTGTTTGATCACTGTCTTGTCTTGATTGATTTTATTTAAATCTGTTATGTTTGATAGTATCAAGTCTGAGCATATAAGCAACTACTTTAAAGACAATAAAATTTACTATGATACCCACTCTGGTTTGACTATTACCCTGTTTTGAAGTTCTATAATGTCTCCAATGTTTTGTTTTTATTGATTTTGTTCTGTACCGCTATGTTCAATTTTATTGTGCCTGATAATAGGGGCAATTCTATTGAAGATAACAAGAAACAGCATGGTAACCATTGCAGATCACCTCGTATTATGTTTTAAATTATGTACTATGTCCATCCTTTGTTTTTAATGACCCCCATTTTGTTTTGTTTTGTTGTTTGGTTTTATTCTTTTCAAAATAAAAATAAAAACTAAAGAATCAGATTTAGCTAATAAGATAAAATGAAATCCAATTTCTCTTAAGCCTATCTTGATCACTAGCTAATCTTTCTCTCTTTTCTATGCACAAAGCACTTTGTACATGCATGTTTACCAATACTCTCCCTGCTTTAGCAGAGAGATTAAATCAGTCGCCTTCTCTCCCTCATATTAGATTATGGGGTCAAGGAAGGCACTCAGCAAATACAACAGTTCTCTGTTCAGTACAGGGCCCTGCTGCAGCTTCTTCTGATTGCCTCATTTTTAGTCTGACAATCACCAAGTGAAAAAGCTATTATTATCCCATTTCCAGCGAGAACAAAGGTCTTTAGAAGGAAAACACTCACCCAAAATTACACAGTAAGTATGAGTCAGCCTTAACTTTGTCTTCTTTAATACCACACTGCATAGTAAGTAGTGGTTGGATTTATTCTAAAAATAACAAACATTAAATGTGATTTTGTCCTACACTGAATGTAAAATTAAACTACCAAAACATTCAAAGATTCTTTTTCATTTGAATCTTGTCTTTTTCATATCTCATGTTTTCTATCATTGTCAGCTCAACTGTGTAAAGGAATCACATTGTAACACAAAAAGGGGAGAAATACATTGTCTCTGTTGTTAAATCTAACCGTTAATGTCAACTTTGTTTTTAAATAACTGGCTGTAAGCTGAACATGGGGGCACATGCCTGTAATTCCAGTGTTCTGGGAAACTGATCCAGTAAGATCTCAAGTTCCAACCCAGCATGGATAACTCAATGACTTAGCAAGACTTATCTCAAAATTTAAAAAGGCCAGGGGTATAGCTCAGTGCAAAGATCCTGGTTGAATTCCTAGTACCACGCCAAAAAGTTTACTTTAGAAACTGATTGTATTAATTCCCTTCCTCTTTAAACCACAGACTCTACTAAGGTGTTTCATGTACTTTTCAGAAGTCTTTTCTTATTTGTGTATAGGCATTGCTCAGCTGGAGAGAATATCTTAGCTCTGAAAGGTGTTTTTAATCTTTCAAAATATAATGCATGGAAATCTATTTAATAACTGCTTCCAATATCAGCATTTGGAAATTATGTATTTTTTCATTGTTTTGTCTTAGCAAGAATGTTTGCACATTTGTTTGTCAAAGTTAATAACCGAATGAAATATAATCTTAAAGATACAAAAACAAGTGGGTATAAATTTAATATTCAGCCATCATGGTAGCAATATCAGTGAGATCAGAACACAAGCTTCATATTCTTAAGACTACTTAAAAAGCAAGACTTGAGGGTTGGTAGAGCATTTGCTTAGCGTGTACAAAGCCCTGGGTCCAATCCCAGCCCTGCACAAACACACAAAAAAGGTGAGCCTTGACAATCTAAAGCCTCAGAAACTGTACACTGATTTGGTTTCTCAATTTTCTGCCAATTTTTTTCTCTCAAAAAAGTCATTCTCTACTACACTTTTATACATATTTTAACTTAGGAAATACTAAGAATATTGCAATATTATTAAAATTATTACTAAGCAGTTATTAAAAATATTAAATGTATTTCAGTTGCATGAAAAGATGTATTTAGCTGAAAATTACTTTCCTTTTAACTCCCGTTAGCCTAGGCCTGTTCTAATTCTCAACTTCAAAACTTCTGAATTAGGAAGTCCAAAGATGGCGGACCAGTAGGTAGCAGGAGACAGACCCTCTCTGAGACAGCTCAAATGCCAGAATAAAACACCCTAAAGAGACCCAAACAGAGAGAGATGGACTCTCACAACCCACGAAGAAACTAAAGTGCAAAAAACCGCTCGAATATGAGGTCCTGGGACTATCATTTGAGAAGCTAAGATCAGCAAGCACGGCGCCCTCCTCAAGCCACCTGAATTCCTGCCCAACCTGAACAAGCGATCCACGCAGAAGCGACTGGCTTGAGCCGCCATAGCGCAGAGCTGAACAGCCCTGCGTGCGCCTCGCCCAGACCCAGCCCTGCATGCGACCCACCCAGAAGCACTGTGAATTCGCACTGCATCGTGCTGAAATTGGAGGTAAGGGAGCACAGCAGTTTTCAGGGACCAGCATCAACAAGCAGGGAGTGATGGGAATAAGACTCTCCCACGGGAAAGGGGAAACCAACTGGACGACATGTTGGATTTGGGCAGGACAGCCCTAACTCCATAAGGAAGTGGCTTCAGTTAGTTGCTCCCCTCGCTGAGTGGATTGGTGGAATCTGCTTGGACTAGGCCGCACCCCTGGCCGGGACCCAGTGAGTCACTACAAATTACTTCCCTGAGCTCGGCCCACACTGATGCAGTGAAGGCCTGCAAAGGTTGACTGGCCCAGAGGGGAGGAGCCAGCGCACACTGCCCGTGCTTGAACTGTAATCTCTGATAGCCTATTGAAGAGGGCAAAAGCTCCTAGCCTGCGCGCTCCAGAGGAGCCTTAACCAACAAGAAAAGGGGCTGAGAAATACACTGTACACTTGTATGGAAGGAACCAAAAACATGACAAAAGGGAGAAATAAGAAAAAACCCCCAGCCCCCAACCCTGAGAACATTGATCCAGGAGAGGTAAATACAAAAGAGATTGAGGGCAACAAACATGCAACATCAAACACAGCATTAGTGGACATAAAGAGATATTTTCAGGACCTTGTAAGCGGGACCAAAACTGAAATATTAATTCAAATTAAACAAGAGATAAGTAGATTAATAAAAGAAAGGCTGGGCACCTCTCAAGAAGACACAGACAGAAAAATGGAGGAACACAAAAGGAGAGAAACATTTAATGAAGAATACAGAAAAAAATCCTAGAATTCATGAAGCAGATTCAAAGAGATTATCAGAAACTAAAGACTCCATAGAAAGCTGGCAAAACTGCTTGAAAGAAACCAAAGATAGACTATCAAAAATTGAACACAGGCTTGCAATGTGTGATCATGAAAGGGACGATCTCTTAAAAATAACAAGAGAGCAGGCAATAACAATTGGAAGGCTAGAGGACGACAAGAGGATCTATAACTTAAGAATAAAGTATGTGAATAAAGAAGCAGGAATCAAATCAGAGGAATTACAAAGGCTATTCACAGAAATTATTAAGGAAAATTTCCCAAGCATAGAAAAAAGAAATGATATGCAGAGGTATGAAGCATACAGAACTCCAGCCAATTACAACCAAAACAGAGCTACACCAGACACATAATAATCAAGATCCCAGAAATTCAATATAAGAACAGAATATTAAAACCCATCAGAGAAAAGAAACAGATCACCTATAAAGGAAAACCCATCAAAATCACAGCAGACTTCTCGACACAGACCATCAGGTGAAAAAGAGCTTAGAGTGAAGTAATTCAAGCCATGAAGGAGAACAACCTCCAGCCCAGATTGATGTATCCTGCAAAACTCTCTCTAGAAATTAATGGAGAAGCAAGATGCTTCCATGACAAAGAGGAACTTGGAGAATTTGTGACCACCAATCCAACCCTACCAAAAATACTGAAGGACATTTGAGAGAGAGAGAGAACAAGAATACGAGCATTTCAGGAACAGTGGCAGAGAGGCCTCAGTGAACGGGGCAGATAGTGGAGTGGAAGAGAAAAATAGACAACCAATGGCAGAAAAACAGAACAGCAGAAATAAGGCAGAGAAGATTGGCTGTAATCTCTAGTATAGATGGCCTTGAAATATTAACAGAGAGAAACACAGGCAGAG
>PVJX010029351.1:0-23059 GCA_004027295.1 Dolichotis patagonum
AGGCCTTTGCAGGGTGATTGTGTCATGACGGCCTGCTCTTATGAAATTAGCTTATTTATCAGGATCTGAAGAGAGGAGAATTCTTTCCTGCTACATCGTGAGGATCCAGTAAAAACACGTCCATTTATGAACCAGGAAATGAGCCCTCATCAGACACTAAGTCTGCTGTATACCGATCTTGAGATTCCCAGCGGCCAGAACCCTGAGGAGTACACTGGTGTGGCTGAAGCTACTCAGCCTACGGTATTTTGATACAGCAGCTCAAATGGACCAAGGCACTCGTTCTGCATAAACATTTTAAAGATCCCTTAAAAGTCATAAAGCCAGATATTACTTCACTTGGGACTGCTGCTGGGGACACACTGTAGGAATTATTCCTATGGTTAACAGGAACGCACACTCTCTGCAGTCTCCTGGATAGGACAGGACTGGACTGGGGCAGCACACCAGTGAGATACAGTCACAACTCCATTAAAGCCCAGGGACTTGGCCTAGGGGCCCTCACCACATCCTGTGGGCCTAGAAGACAGAAGCTCATCTTCTTTTACTCACTCATCATATGTTCAACTATTGAAACAGATTACATCAGCATTTCTGAAGGAATCTTTAAAAAGTTTATGTAACAACTGGAGGAGGATACGGTCAACCAACTGCAGAGAAAAAACTTGAAAAAATACTGCATCTGTACTAAATACTGTATATACATTTTCACTGTTTGCTAAACAATACATATCAACATTGTTTACATGTCATTTACATTGTATTAGGAGCGTAAGTCATCTCTGGATGACTTAAAGTATATAGGAGAAGGCATGTAGGTTACATACAGGTGTAACAGCACTAAGGGAGCTGAGGACCTGCAGATTTTGGCACTTGATGGAGTCCTAGTGTGTAGAGGACCACTGGAACGGCTCTCCGTGAATGACGAGCAATCACCTCCACCTTCGCTGAACCTGGCCCTGTCTCCATGTACTGATACGTACAGAGCTGGCTAAGCCATTGCCTTTTCCCTTCAGTTGGCTCCGGCAGGGTACACAGGGCTGGCTGGGGTACTGACACATCATCTTTGAAGCCAAGTGACAGCCCTGTTTCCTCGCATCAGTGTCTCCCACTAAATGGTGGAGCCCAGCAGGATGGCAGAGCCAGTGCTCCAGGACCCTCAACTGGGTTCCAGCCTCAAGATAAGAGGCCATGAGCTCCCAGGGCAGAAAAAGCTGACGTTTCAGAGCTGAAGCACCAGGCCCTCAACATTAAGCGCTACCTCAGCTGTGTTCCTTCTGCACATGCTCCTCTCTGCACACTGCAGAGGCGGTTCTGGTCTCCACGCTTGCTCAGCTCGCAGACTCACCGTCACTCCCCCTAGCCACTCCCTTCCTGGAGAACTAATAAATTCCGGGGGAGGCCCTGGTCGAGGCCTCTGTCCCATGAACCCTCATCTGGACTGGACTTGGGATCTTTCGGCTGCCTGTAACTGTGAATGTGTCTTAGTGTCTTTATTCTCACCTCGGGCTGCACTGGAGTCCCAGATTGGAATTAACTTGTCAGAATTCCAATAACCTTTCCATGGGGTCACAGATACAAACTTCCGGTCCACGAGGAGGATGGGAAAAGGGCCGCAATCCCAGTACCCCTCAAAGGTAGTTTTATATCTCTATTCATTGATAATTTCTGGCTATTATGTTAATTACTACAAAGACACGATGTATAGATGTCTACTCCCTTAGATTACTGGAATCAGGCTGTTAGCTATTAGCTGTCAATACTTTATGTCTGGAGCTCCCAACCCTTCTGCAATTATTCCTACTTCTTATCTGCTTCACTGATTTTTTTGGGGGGGTACTGGGGTCAAACTCACAATCCTGCATTTGCCAGGCATGCGCTTGCGCCACTGAGCTAAATCCCCAGGCCCCTCTAATCTGCTTTACAATTCCTTTTAAGCTACCAAATTCACAAACAAATTTTAAATTCATATTAAATATGAACCAATAATAAGTAACTAAGTTAAAATTTAGGAAGAAAGAACATACTTCTGTGCAGTAATAGAGTTATTCTGAGCTCAGAATTATTTTTAAATTTGTAAGTAACTGAGAGTTGGGGTGGTACAACAGTCATGCATGTACTTACAAGGTAGCTTTGGGTCTGCAAGAAGAGATACAGACTGTTACATAAATACAAACATAATTATTTTTTATAAAGATTAATTTGTTTACATTATTCAAATGTCTACTGTTTTCCTAACAAAATTTATGAACTGCTATAATCAAGTAACAATATCCAATCAAATCAGTTTTACAGAATTGTAAATAATGCTATGTTTATGAGTAAAGTTCTAAAATAACACTGAGAAGGTTTTATGTATTGCTTGTTATAATTTGGAATCTATTCTCCCATAGCGTTTTATCCAGATACTTTATTAGAGGAATAATGACGCTCAATGGTTCTTCTACGTCTCTTCTTAAAGTGTTTGACACAATTTAACACTATTGTTCAAATAACAACTTAAATGTCTAACATAATTGTCTTTCTGTGGAAACTTTCTTAAAAACTAGAAAAAAGCATTAATGGAATTTTCTACATCCTGTTGACCTGCATTTGAAAGAAAAACAAAGAAGTGCAGCACTGTGTCACTAACATAGTTGAAATCAAATTTTGAAGTAATTTTTCAAAATAAGAAGTATCTTTTTTCAAGAGTTCTCAGTCTCCAACAGCAAGTGTGTGCTTTTTTTAGTTCTATTACACAGTGTGGTAAATAGAGCTAATAGTAGAATACTGTACATTTCAAATGTTTTCACTACAATATGCTAAGTATTTGAGGTGACTTAAATTAGTTCACATCTATTCATAAATCACGACATTATATCCTGTTAATTTATACTATTATAAATTATTAATTTTTTTTAAAAAAGGAACTATATGAAAAACTGCTACCAGGAAAATTACTCTTCAGATTATTGTTACTTTTACTTAAATTTGAATTAAAATTTTCATCACACATACATCAGTGTAACATTGATTTTGTAATTTCAAGTGTGACCTTAACACATATGATGTCTCTGAACCATAAATTAGAAAAAATTTAAAAATAAAAACAATGTTGATCTATATGAAAAATGATGTTTACAGTTATATGGGGTTGTTTTCTGATCTTTATTATTTTCTTCTATTCATTTTTGGTTTCATTCTGTCTTACTTTTAATAAAAAATTAAAACATTAAAAAAAGAAAAAAATTAAATTTTAATTGTTTTAACCAATTTCTTTCCTTTGGTTCTGTACAATTTATAATATATAATGATGTCATAAGTGAATTATCTGCATTAACAAGAGTTCTTTTTTCTTTTTCTACACACAGCATTTGTTGGTACTTGTTTAGGGCAAGGTAGTCTAATCTAACAGATACATCTGTTTTGGAAGGTTTCATGAATAAGCAATTCTGAACAAATACTTTTCTAAAAAGACGTTACACAGAAGACTGAGGTCCTGCTAGCTCCAAATGGCAGAGTATTTCTTTGCATGCAGATTTCTGGTCTTTGAGGAAGCCCCTCTCTGAACTTCTGACGCGTTGATTTATAGGTGGTGCTGGGAGAGCAGAGCCATCACAGGAAACAGAGGGCACGACGTTCTGAGTTTTCCATTTGGCCCCAGCCCAGAGCACTTACTACAGCCTCCAAGTGAGTAAATTGAATAAGTCACACTAAATTGCTCCTCCGGGCTCCACTTATTCCCGTAATGAGTAAGCTGTATAGAAAGCAGGTTAATGATGCAAAGGCAGTGGGTCGTTATTTAGTCTGAGGGTCAAAACCACAGCAGGCCGACGGCTCTGGCAATGCTACGACTTTCCGTGATTCTGAGGGCACCACAATGCCTGCTGGCTCATTGGCTGCCCCTCAGTGTGCTGGGAACACTGTCCCTGTCCAGGACTCCTGACCTCATTTCCATGTCCGTCTCCCATTAAGTGCAGTGCTGGTAACAGAGCTGGGGGTGTGTGAGCTCCCCACAGACCACAAGCCCTCCTTCCAGCAAGGCGCCAGCGCACAGCGCTGGAGAAAATGGAACAGTCAGATCTCAGTGCCACTACGAGAAACAGACACTGTGCCTTCCTTTACAACCAGGACGTAAATCAAGTCCCGATGTCCTTCAGAGTTTTCTTCACACAGACTTTCACGACGGCAAGAAATCATCCCTGAAAAGGTAACCTGGTCAATGGAATCTCAGTCTGTTTGTTTGAATTTTTTTTTTGAGACAGGATCTGGCCATGGTTCGGGCTGGCCTTGAACTCACTGTATACCCCATGCTGGACTCCAGCTCGTCTCAGTCCTCCTGCCTCAACTTCCTAGGTGCCGGGATTACATGTCTGTACCATCACACCCAGCAGGTTTCAGTCTTTCTCCCTTCCTGCACTCTTTCTCTACAGCTGCGTGGGAACTGATCCAAACTTGCGCTCACTCATCCGTCCCTCCGACTCGCGTGAGGACTGTGGTCCAAGCCTGGGGCTGTGTCTGGCACAGGATGGAGGCGGCAAACAGGTAAGACACAGAGGTATCCCTAGTCTGGTGGGGCAGACAAAAATGAACCAGGCAGACAACAATAATGGATGTCTGAGGAGCCAGAATACAGATAAATACATGGTATGAAATATTTCAATCCAAACTTCACTATTCAGTATCATCCATAGCCCAAGAAAGATAATTCAAGTTTCTTCCTATTAGGGTCTGTAATAGATGTGAACTGGTTTGTTGGGCGCATTGAGCCTACACTTGTCAAGTTCTTTTTGCAGGACAGGCACTATGATTTTAAGAATAACTTACTTCCAGAACCCAGATGAAGCAGTAATAAAGTTCCTGAGAAGGGTGGGAAAAAATCTGTCTGCATTTTAACTGCAGCATTAAACAGCAGGGGAAGGGATGGGCACTCTTGAAAGATGGAAAAGACTAAGCTGATGATGGTGAAACTTTTAGAGTTTTCAATGATAAGAAGTAGACAGCACTGTGTGACATAAATTCACCACTGGTCTAAGCAGAGTTAGGACTGCAAAAATGCAGCCCAGGGAAGACAGGGAAGTTACCGCTGCCGAGAAGGGAGCAGAGCGGAAGCCAACGCCTGGAGGGCCGTGGGGGAACAGGCTGTGTTCCTGGAGTCTCACGAGGCTCGGGCTCTTGGTTGACAGGCTTGAGCCTTGGCATGCACTGCAGTAGTGGACTCCAGGCCAGAAGCCCATGGGGCTGCTCTATGACTTCCGGGCAGAAGCAGCAACAGTTCTACCACACTCTTCGTCCTGAGCAGGACAGCAAGCCCCACGCAGGATTCAAGCCAAATGAGAGGCTCCGTGAGTTGACTTCGGGCAGGTAAGAGGTGAAAGCCTGCTGGGAAACGACTTCCGCTCCCTTCTGTGCACCTACAACCTTCTGAAGGCCTCGCCAGTGCAGGTTTGGCTCTCACCTCCGCTCCCTTCTTCCTGTTTCTGAAACTGTCCCTGACAACAGATGAAAGAAAACACCACCCAGGTCTGAGAACCAGCAAACCATCTTCGAAGTCAGCATCTGACTCTTGTTGCTCAGTCCTCCCCACTCTCAGCCTCCAATAGTACAGGGGTCCTTTCTGTGTGTGTGGTGGGGGTGGTTAAATAGAGGAATATGATAAACTGTATGACATGAAAAACCATATACAAACTCATGGATACAAAGAGAACTGAGCTCTGAACCAATAAAGTCATCTGACTTCTTTGTGCCCTGTGGGCTTCAGATGTCCCTATCTATAATAATGAAAGGCTGGCAGAGGCAGTGCCAAAATCCAAGTTCCCACCCTCAGATTTACTGAGTTGTTTTTAAGTCAGTGGCTCTCCCTGCACATGATTAAAACCATCTTTAAGAGCACAAACATTTCCAAACAAGGCTTTTCAATTATGGTACATAACCCAGCATGTTGTGGGCGTGAGGCCCCCTTGGAGCACGGCGTACTAACGCGGCATCTGCTGTGGGCATGCTGGGGTGCTGAGGAGAGCCGCCCGAGTATAATCGAGGTTCCTTTCTCTTCCACAGACCATAGCAAAGGATCTGACGCATAAAAATAATCCAGAGGCTCTTTAATTATTCATTATACTAACATCTTTCAAAACTAACCAATTTTGAGGTTTTAGATTATAGGTATGTATTACAAGGTTGAATGATACCAAAAAAGTTTTATAACTTCAGGCTTTTTAAAAATCAAAATATTATGCACTCACGTTACAAAATACACCACCATCTGGGTTATCTTGTGACCTAAACTAGCAAACAAGACTGTGTTTTTCATTTCCTAAGAGATGAGGACTGTCATTAAAATTTGTTTTAAATAACACAGCAATTTGGCTGTTTGCCTGTGGAGCACACTAGTGAAAACCTTTTTAAAATGAAACAGAAAAAATGTTAGGTTGAAAAAAGCGTTTCTGTGAAAATTAGCACAGAAATACGAGCCTCTGGGCAGAGAATTTTTGAGAAGCAAAAGTGAGAAATATTAGGTGAAGTAAGTTCTATAAACAAGGCATCATTAGCTGTAACGGGCCCTCTGCACCCCAGTGGAAACCAGCTGTAGACCAGATCCCGGCCGGCAGCGAGCGTGTGCAGTGGGGTGGGAGTGCTGCTGGGTCCTGTACTGACCGAGGACACTCTGTTCTGGTCATCACTCCCCCAACATCTCGAATAACTTTACACAGCATTTGTCATTACGAGTTTTCTGAAGATAATGTAAAGTATGCAGGAAATGCAAATATGACGACTTTTAATTGGTGCTGGGGACTGATTCCTGGGCCTCACGTGTGCCTCAGTCTTTTAAAATTTTGAGTAAGGTCTCCTTAAGTTGCCCAGACTGGCCTCCAACTTATGATCAATGCCTCAGCCTCCCCAAGAATGGGGTCCGTGTTCTCCGTGCTCAGAATTCTATGCCGTTTTACATGAAGTTCTTGAGCATCTGAGGATTTTGGTATCCAAGGAAGGAGCCAGAATCAATTACTGTACTTACAGATAACAACAGGGAATTGCCTTTAAAAGGCTGATAAGTATTTGAAAATACCAACTAGTATGTGTAAATTTTTCAGTAGTGTAAAATCCAAATGGCACAATAATTTGCCTATTTTTTTTAAATCACTGATTGTTCCTGCTTTGTAATGTCACAGATAAAATAACCATACAAAGCCACGCAGAATGTACTTAACTAACGGCAAAAATCATGACTTCCGTGACATTTAAGAATTTTTTGTCAAAACTTCTAAAGACTTATTTCCAGAATAAACACTATAAATTAAAGTACTATGGTTAACAAACGCACTTTTAAAAAAGGCTTTTACTTTTTGCAGTGGTGCTTCTCAATCCACCATGTGTCATAACATATGGGGTGAGCATGTTTTCACGCTTTGGGCAAGCTGTCCTCTCAAATTCTTCATCAGCTTCAACTTAACCTTCTTCTGCTTTCAATGTCATGAACATCTATTTTTTGCGAATTTCTTTAATGTGAAGTGTGCTGATGGAATCACATCCTGTGGGACTCTTTCATCCTCTCTGTCACAACCACATTCTTCCTTTGTGCTGACAAGTCCATTTCCCCCAGTTCCTTCTGCACTCACAGTCAGCTACTTCTGTATATGCTTGATTCAAATTTCACTTTTAGTGTTACCACTTTTCATTACGCTGTGCCTTTTCCAGGTTTGTTGGGTAGTTTCCTCTTTTAAGTACCCAGTTTTGTAAAACTTCGCATGGTTTAGCACTGTACAACAATCAGGCAAAACAAATATATCTCTTCCTGCCTGTGTAAACAGAATTACAGATGACTGCAGTCCCATCATCACTAACTTGGCAAGGAGTGACATGACCGGCCATTCATCACGATTAAGCATCTGCTGTTTACTTACTTTGTGGAATGAAAAGCCAACTACGAAGTTTACACTTTGCGCAAATCACAGTTATCACACTATGGTAACAAATCTGAATTGTGGTTTTGGGAGACTGATTACATTGAAATAAATTATGGTCACTGAAATTCATGCAGATTGGACCCAGATAAGAGAAAGAGTAGTGATTAGTTGGAATTCAAACCCACTATTCTAGTTGGATAGGCTACAATGAGATTATTTTTAATTTCTGCTAACATAACAAAAACCAAATTCCTTAACTTTGTTAAGAGTCGAAAAGGCATCTGAATTTAGGGAAAATTAAGAAAAAAATAAACCCAGGAAAATACTTTGACCATCCTCTTGAAATTAAAATTGGGGTAAAAGATGATAGAGGAAACTAACTGTATTGTATCTGTTATCTCATTTGTCTAAAAGTGGTGCTTCCACAGCCAGATTTAGAAGGACAAGAAGTTTGCTCAAATTTTCATTTACCTTCCAATACATCCTATGGAATTCTGGAAATACAAAACTATTGTGGCTCATCTTCCTACTTTTACATCTCCTCGAAGGGGAGTTTATCACCAAGGTTGATGTGTCTGCGAAAGCACACAGTTGTTTGCCTACAAAAACGCACGCCATTCTTCGCATATCATATTCATTGAGTCAAGGGCATACACCTCTGCACCACCTTAAAGAGCTCAGCTAAGCAATGACTCTTCCCTTAAATAAAAATGAATTTTGTTCTGCTTTGCAAAATTGTTTGATTCAGTGGGGGTTTTTACGGGAGGTATTGTGCTACGTGGATAAAGGTGATAGACTTTTCTAAAGCATGGTCTGATTGTGCTAAGCTTTTTGAACCTACGGTTACAAAGTTCCTCATTTGGGTGACTCTGTGTGGCTTTTGGTGTAGCCACTACAGGAGCCGCATATGCAAAAGGCTGTAGGGAGGTGCAGCCTCTAGGAAGCAGGGAGAGGCGAAAACTCAGAAGTTGAGATGCTCTCACTGAAAACACACATAATGAGAAGAGACGCAGAAGCTCCTGAGGGTAAAGGGACATGAAGAAAGGATAATGCAAATAGGCAGGAAAGCTATCAAACTCAGCTGCTGCATGTGAGACCCCCTATTACAACTGCAGCGGAAATCAAGTTACTTATGCAACAAATGCAATGCGCTTGATAATATGTAGTACTTCCCCAAGTAAATTCCTTTCCACAGTGTGCTGGGGAGCCTTGTGTCGGTTTGACAAAATATCTGAGAGAAACAATTTAAGGAAAGATTTATTTTGCCTTATGGCTTCAGGCCACGGTTATGTGGCTCCATTGCTTTCAGGTCCGTGGTGAGGTTGAAACTTCACCGATGACAGTGATGGAGAAAAGCTGCTCACTTCATGACAGCTGGGACTCAGAGAAGATAAAAGACCTGACAGGAAGGGGTAGGAGCCGGATTTGTCCCCAAAGCCACTTCCTCATGATTCACTCCCTTCAACTGGGCCTGCCTACAGTTTCCATCACTTCCCAATAATGTTAAATTGTGATGTCATCAGATGATTAATTCATGATCCAATCACACCCTGAAAGTCTACCAGTACCCAAGACTGCATACAGATATTCTGGATCTTAACTGAGTCAGGACTCATCACCACTGGGTTTAGAGTAGTTCGCTATATTCAAGAACATGTTCTCAGTTAATGTAAATATAATACAAAGCAAAAGTCAGAAATGAAGATCAAACTATATGAACAATGGTATATTTCCTAGTGCTAACATCAAGTTGCACAATAAAGAAACTGGTATGCTATTTAATACTTTCTCAACTTTTTGTTCACAAACAGAATTGTGGGCCATCTTTCCCCAGTTCCGTCAATCAGAGATGCTCTTTCTCTAGCTGAGGCAGGATGACTCACCCTGAAATGCACTGAAGCAGGGGTACATTTATTTGCACTGTGAATTTCTTAACATCTTCACTCTGCTTTCATGTAAGTACATTCTTGAAAAGTGCTGGTAAAGAAGTCAGCTCTGCTAACTGTGAGGAAAAGTTAAATGCGGTTGTCTAGAAAATAACTGAAAGCAGCATTCATCGTCCAGATTTCCTTTTCCCATGTTTTAGATGTGGGCCTGACATCTTTTGTTTTATTCCTTGTTATTTTGTTTAGGTGCTGGGAAAACCCAGAGCCTCATGCTTGGTAGGCGAGTACTGTACCACTGAGCTACCCTAGAGCAGGCGCCGAGCAACTGTTAAACAGCAGAACTACAAGGTGGTCAGTAACAGCTTCAGGTACTTCTCTGGAATAAGTGACGTCCATCACCTGGGACTCCAAGCAAGGTGGTTACCTCTGCCTCCAAGCCGCAGGCGCACACCTCTGGCTTCACGAGAATGGGTACCAAGAGACACAAACAACAGTGAGCCTTTTAGAAATACGGGTGATTCATTTGCTGGTAACTTCAATCTGCCATGATTAAATTACAACAGAGTAGAGCACCAACAAAAAGTTCATTCTTGAAACATGGAAAATATTCAACTCTGGAATAAATCTATTTATCTAGATTAGAAATCAATATAAGTTGTAATTAATACACACTTTGGTTTATATAATTAAATATGCATTATGGTCATCATCTTTAATAAAAAACAAAAGGCTATTTTTGGATTCAAATGAAATTACCACTTGAGTAGATTAGGAAGATGTTTAGAAATTTCGCTGCCATTTGGGAATAACAATTGCTGGCATCAGTTTGAAAACAACCTTTGAATGAGGTTAAGACAGTATGATTAGAAATGAATGGATCTTCCAAGTACAAGAATAATCAGACTGCTTTGTGGAGTCTGCCCATTAGGTGTATCCACCTAAACTGTGTTTGATTTGTATTTTGTTTCAAAATCAAAATCTGCCTGTAACTTATTAAACACAGAATATAAAACAAATTTCACTAGAATTTTTACATAGCAATAAAACATATAAGCACAAATTTCATAAAGCCGACCATATGTAATATCACATGTACTATATTACATAACAGAAGCCATGTATTAAGAATTACCATGAAACGTAGGAAACAGATGAGATCTATGAAAACTATGATAGTTATTTCTTTTTCAAAAGTACTGGTGAAAAAGTTAGCATTACTGAATTAAAAGGAAAAATAAGAGTAGTAGTTTGGGAAGTAACTAGAAGCAGCATTTTCCTCTCAAGCTTTAGATGTTGGACTTCAGCATCTTTTAAATCACATAAATAGTAGTCAGCCAGTGCTCCAATCACTACTTTAGCCTCTCACCTTGGGAGGAGATGAAGTCTGTGCGCAGGACTCCAACTAAGAGTTTCTGCTGCCTCATGGCCATGAGCTCAGCCCTACAGCTTCAGGGAAGTGCACCAAGAGGTACGACAGAAAGCCAAGAGGTGCTCTCTACCATTTAGAATCACGGCTTATCAGACGATGACTTCAATCCATCATTAAATTACAATGTAGTAGGGTACCATCAAAAATTAACCTTAATATGTATATTAAAAATAAGTGTCTATAAATTAATTTTGTATATAAGAACATCAAATCTGCCCAGAGGGTACAGGGGAAAGATCAGAACAGAATTACGTATGTACTAAGCTGGAGCCATCAGACTGAATAAGCAAGCAGCTTTGCTCAGTTTCATAGGTATATTCAAATCGTGCAATTAGATTACTACAGTATTTAACTTTAAAAATTGTATTAAATGTAAATATTTAAAAATTATCTTTGAATATTTAATATCCTGAAATGTATTACTATATAAACGTGAATATTGCTGTACATTTCTTGAGATGTTATATCCAATTTTCAAAAAATTAGCTGGGTCATAGTCTATTGCACTCAAAATCTACCATCAATGGGGAAAAGTGAGTAATTATGCATTCTTTGTATGTAAGGACAATAGGCCTGACACATAGCATGACTCCATAGGGATGGTGGATTTACAGACAATAATAATACATAAATAGCAGAGTATGATTAAATAAAAGTACATTCACCCAGATGAATCTAAGGAGAAGACTGACAGTGGAACATGGAAAAGCAAGCCTCAGCAGCAGCAGGACGTGAGGACCCTACCAGCGGTTACACTGCGTGTTCAATATTAATATTACACATAAGACTATTCAGGTCTGTGTACTTGTACTTCGAATATTTTTCAGTGATTATAACTATTAAAAACCTAAACATTAACCTTAGACCTACTTTTATTTCTTTAAAGTAGAACAGAGTTAATATTTTGGAACCAACCAGAAGGGCTTAGAAACTCGTTGGTTGTTTCCATGGTAACAGGCTGCTTATCATGGAGAGATCAATTCACATGTTCTCAGCAAATCAGAGGCCACACGGGGAGAAGAGAGCTCCACATTTTGAGTTTTCAGGGTCAGATCATCATGATTTTTGGTAAGGTTTTAATTTTTTAAGAATGCTGAAGGAGGCATTTGACATTAACGTTTAAAAGTTACCCAAGTTTACATTTTCTCCTGCTCCGTTTAGTTGGAAAATGGGGAAATGTTTCCTGAGGGTGGCACACTGGTGCTAAGGTCATGCACAGATTTCACTTTAATCCACCCTGTGAATTATAGCCAACCTGATCATAAAATTCTGAAGCTGAATTTTGAACGAAAGAGATGGAGCCAAAGCGTAGAGGTACATACAACCTCCTTCCCATAGATGAGTTGCCACAAGAAGGTGCCATCAAGCAGGGCCTTCTTGCGCAGCACAGGAACAGATGAGCTGTGATGAATGCCCAGGTGACGCGGAGGGCACCCTGGTGCCTGGCAAAGGCATGGCTGCCTCCCACTGGAAACAAATGCAGGCCGTGCGGTGCACCTGCGGTTCAGGAACGCAGCAGTGTTCGCAGGCCATGCTTCTCCAGGAAAAGCCTTCTTTCATTCTGCTTTGGTTCAGACAGAATTCCTGTTGGACAGATAACCTGAAAACTGCCTTGCTTGTGACGTTCAGTGCCTTTGGGTGGGTCATTATTGTTTAGCCCACTACAGGCCGTGTGGTTAAAGGGAGGCCAGGATCAGTAGAAGGCCTGGAAATGGAGAGAGGACAGCCACACCCACAGCGCACTGCTGACCCGTGCAGAAGGCAGACCCCGGGGCAGCGTCCCGTCCACACAGAAGACCTGTGAGGGGCACGTGAGAATGAGGTAGATGCATATGAGTGTGTGGTGTGTAGCACTGTCCAAAATGCTGACTCTCATGAGTATTATTGTCAATATTATCAGTATTGTTTATATTAAAAATCAGGGTCCTCTACCAGGCCTTGAAGGAAAAACTCATTCTATTTAAATGATGAAAGGAAATCACCGATGTGATTAAAGGAACTCTTTGAGCAGCGCACAGATACTGCAGGATTTATCTGGAATAAAACTAGTTCATTGGATTTCTGCTATTGAATCTTGCTGATGTATAGGCAGGGGCGGAAGCTGCGTTACTTACCTACGAAGCATAAAATTTTCTACATTATGCTATGATGGCAAAAATTATGTTTTAAAAGTTTTAAAGGTTTGTTTTAAAAGTTAGTTTTCATGACATTTTATTTCCAGGAAATGTTTCTTCCACTTCTCCTTCCCCTGCCCCACTCCCCTCCCACTTCCTGTTAATCAGTGCTGCGGACTGAACCCACGGCCTCCTGTAAGCTAGGTAAGTGCTCTACCTCTGCACTGTACCCTCAGCCCTTGGAATGATTTCTCCTAACAGATCTTGTGATCTAAAAATAAGTGAAATATGTAGACATTAACAGTGAGTAATGGACTAAGAAGTGTAAGATCATCAATATGTCCATATTATAACTTTTCAAAATTTTTGTAACACATCATTGAAGTTAGAACGGTCACAGTTTTCCCTCAATGAGTGTCTTTTCAAAATGTCACATAATTTCCATCCTTATTTTGGTATTAATCCATTTAACACAATGAATTGAATAATCCTACAGTCAAATGATGCCTGCTGATAGGAAGAATAAGGAAAAGAAAAGTCATTTGAGTAGAAGATAATGCCTTTGAGTTCATATTCTATTATGTTTTTTTGTGGGAAGCAAAGACATAAGTCTCAGGAACTCATAAATAGATTAAAGCCACAAAAACTAAATTAATATGAATTGAAAATGCCATGTTTTTAAGCGCTACAACTAAGGAAAGCAGCAGGGAAATTAAATTATTAAATATCTACATCCAGGTCCCCAATGCAAATGATAAACTGGTAGAGAGCGCTGATTTTCTAAGAACCTTAAAAATTACAGCTTAGCTATAGATGACCTTCAAGTGACGAATCAGTTGACGACTCTTACACACCAACATTCACTGATTCACGCGGCTGATACAGAAAGACACGTGTGACAGGCAGTATTAAGGCCCCACGCTTGACGTGAAATGAAACCACTCACTTGTGAGAGTTTTTCTTTTAGCTTCTCTTGTCCTTTGTTGGACTATCTGATTGTCATCCTAAAGCTTCAAAGCTTTACTGCAGAGTTCTTACCCCTAAAGGAATATTCATGCACCAGCCTCTTACTCCTGCCAAAGGCAGTGTTTATGTGCACACAAACATAAAACTGCTGCATCAAGTGAAAACATCACAGATTTACAAGGGCTTAGGTTTACAAGGCAGCAAGTGCATGTGCCCTGGGTTCACCTTGCAGGCCCTCTAATCAAAAGAGCTAGGATTAAAGGCACAGAAAGTCTGTTCTTGGTCGTTTCTGGACAAAATATCACTTCACCTCTTCCCGGCCCCTCCTTATTCTACAGAGGTCACCAAACGAAGAATGGAGGTGTAAGTCTGAGGGGGTTCAGTTGTGATTTCTGCACAAATTCTGCACACCATCAACTGAGAATCATAAGACTTTCTAAGGTTTGGGGAATGAGAGAAATCTAATTTGAATGTTCCTACTTATAGCATCCCATAAAAAGGAATATAAGCAATCCTTCTACTTAGATCTCTTCCAGGAATGGAGAGCACACTGATGATATAGTAGAGAAAAAATGAGGAATTCAAAATTCAGAATTTAACTATGAAGGATGTAAATGTCTATGAAGGATAGAAATGTCATTTTACTGCAGGAGTTCTAAACTAGATATATGACTTCAAACACCATTTGGAACTGGGAGTGACAGGGGAAGAGGTCAGATTCTTTGTTTTACACAGATTCACTCAATATACGTATACATACGGTAAGGCAAGATTTAATGGAGAAATTAAAATTTTGATTATTCTTTGAAGTTAAATGTGAAGTATTTATAATCCTAGCATATTAGAACAGGAATAATATTCACATTATGGGAACTGCTTAAAATATATATTACAATAAAATTTATTTTATTTGATTTCATTTTTATCAACATTTACTGGCCCTGTTTCTGAGGCAGTCAAGGGCGTGAAAGAAGTATTCAGGACTGAGCTATGTACTCGGGAGGTTTATCTCTGTTGGCTTCACTCAACAGCTTTATTTTTAGAAAGCTTTAAATTAATCTTGTAATAATATTTTCTCTTTGACAACTTAGCCATTTTTTAAAAATTAATTTCACCGATTTTAAACTGGCACTAGCCCTAAAGGCTGGAGTTTAGAATGTAATAAGAACCTGATGCTCAGTGATCTTGAAAGTTTTTTTTAACAGCACAAGTTTCTCTAAAGATACGTAAGATCACTATGTAAAAAAGGCACATACAGAGTGGAACTGGCTGGAGGAGTGTCCCAAATCTCAAGCCCCGTCAGTCAGGACAGCCTGAACACTCTAGGCAACAAAGTCTGAAGTTCACTGCTGATTAAATTCACTCACTCTGCTGATGAGCTGCTGGTGAGGCACTGGTCCCAGGGTGGCATCTAGTTTCGGGTCCGTGAAAAGTTTGGCTTTTCCACTAATGTCCCATGCAAGAGAGTCACTTTTGTCTTAGGTTTCTGTGATCGCATCTGTAAGCTAACATTTCACCCCATCCATCACAGCTGCTGAAAACAAAGTGCTTCGTAAAATGTATAAACGTATGAAAAAAGCAAACTGCGTCAGCCGATGCTGGATCTATAGCCTCAATTCAGACAGTCAGGCCTCAAGGCCCGAGACGGTGTCACAGACCCTCAGGGGGCCCGTCCACAGGTCCCAGGTGGGGATGAGAAGAGCTGGTGTGTTTAGGGCTTATGTGAGAAACACAGCTGAAGCAGAGCTTCGGTTAGCGTTAGTCATCTTCATCACTGTGAGGAAAATATTCAAGATAAACAACTTACAGGAAGAAAGATTATCTTTTGGTTGATGGCTTCAGAGGTTTCAGTCTCTTGGCATGTGGCCATATTGCTTTGGGCGTGTGGTGACACAGTGGACTAATTTGGGAACGTGTGGCTGAGGAGCTCTGTTCACTCCACAGTGGCTGGGAAGCAAAGATGGGGGGGCAGGTGCGATTCCAGAGATCTGAGTTCATACACTGAGCTACACACCTCCTAGAGGCTCCGTCACCTCCGAATAGTGCTGAGTCGGCCACCAAGCCTTCAACACACAGCCTGTGGAGGACACTTCTGAATCTTTGCACCTGGCACCAGTAGCGAGTTCTTTTCCTCAGAGAAACCTCCAGTAAATCTCATCTGCCTAAAGAATATCGTACCTACACAGAAGAAAACGTTTACCTCCGAAGTCTGTGGAGCACCTGCCAACTGAGACATCCTGCCAGCTTGGGCAAAGCACTTACGGAGGACAAATCTACAACCAGGTAAGATGAGTCTGCGTCTCGTGTTTTGCCTCGTGATGACCTTCCATGTGCCTTTGTGAAATTAAAGACAGCGATACACATAACAGGCTCTTGACGTGGCCAGCCTCTGAGAAATACACGATGAGAGCTGAGCAAAACACAACCTCCGCAACCTGCTACTTGTGCAAATTCCTGTAAGTCATGGCACTGCAGAGCTGTTACTCTAGGAACATTCCACTGCCTTCACTGGGGAGTAAGCCAGCACTGAAATGGACTCTTCAGAACACCATCCTGCTCTAAGAGGCGAGGGCCTGGAAACTAAAAATGGCAGTTTGTGTTCTGTACTTCGCAGCAGTACTGCACGAGTTTACAACCAAAGTACCAATCTCTACGGAACGGCCTAAGAAGCACAGTGGTCCTACTCAGGGAGACGGCAAATGCCAATAAATAGATGATTTATTAGTGTGAGGTATGAGAAGCCTTCAGATCGCACCCTTCAAATCTTGGTTTTAATAGCCTTAAAAGTGAGATCCTAACTAGATGCAATGTCTAATAATCAAAATGCTCAAAACATAGTTACTGTATTTAAGATTCACTAAAAACACATATAATGCCACATATCATCATGAAGGTAAAATGAGAAACCATAAAATGCAATAGATTTGCCATAAGATGTCTTCATTGATCGCATAATTTCCTACTCTTAATGGAAGATTTAAAGTGATACATTCAGAGAATTTTTCCTTATTGTCCTACCATCTCTTAATCAAATGCTTAGTAACCAAAGGCTGCTAAAAATAAAAGACATGTTTGCAAAGAATCCAAATCAGCCCATTAACTTCATCTTGAAACTCCTCTGATTTCCTTAGAAGGGCTGAAGATCCAGTGATGAACACGACCCTGTGCACAGCCCCTGGGCGCGGTGAGGTGGGCAATGATTTCTGTGTGCAGATGGCCAGTGCTCAAGGAACGCAGCAGGATAAACCACTGCACGAAGGCAGAATGCAGTGTGTTACGTAACAAGGACGGAGCCTGTGGAAGGAAGAGGCAAGAACCAGCCCTGGAAGGAGGAAGAAGAACAGCGCCTTAAACGCTTTATAAATAAATACGCCAGGTACGGTCCAGGCAAAGTATACCTTTACTCCCTAAAAACCAACGTGAGGCTTTTTTGGACCTGAGTTCAACATACTTTTCGGTTCATAAGCAAATGGTAAAAGTCTTAAATCTATAAATGTATCAGCTTTCTGAGATTCTCTCACTGACTAAGTGAAGGCTAGAAGCCCTTTCCCCAAACAAAAGGATCGTTTTCTTCTTAAAAACAAAAGTAGAAGGGAACCAAGCATCGGACAGATGAGGCAGGGATGGGAGGAGTGGGGAAAAAAAAGAATGAAGATGTGTGCAGTACAGGTACCAACTCGCCATGATAGACAGAATCACTATGTGGGCACTGCAAACACGTACTAACAAAAAAAAGTAAAAAAAATACAGTATGAAATGTTGAGCTACAACTAGAACTAGGAGAGTAAACGAACAGTACGCCAGCCTTCTCCCCATCCTCGCTCTCTGCAGTCAGGCTACCAACATCCATCCAGCCCCAGGGGCACTTGGCTCTGGAGTCACCGCTTTTAACGCAAGGAGGGACGGATTAACACGTACAGCTGGAAACCTGGGGGGGGGGTGGACAACAGGGACAGTGACCTGTGATCAGTATTCTTCTTCACCCCTGACCTGCGGCCTGCAAAGGTGGTACCTGCCCCAAGCTGCTAGCTAAAGGCAATTATTGAACATGAGGCCGATCACACATAATAGAAAATTACCGAGCGTTGAGACCTTTGAATCCTTAGGGAACCACCAGTTGGCGCTAAAACACACAACTACTGTATGTGAAATGAATTCTGTAAACTAAACCAATTTTAATTCCAGTTGAGAAGACTGGACTCAAAGAGTTTATTTTTATTTTTTCCTTCTTCGAGTGTTTGGATTGAATCCAAAATACTGCCCCCTGTAGACAAGTGTTCCATCACTAGGCTACATTCTCAGCCCTTGGAGACGCTTTTACTGAGCTAATTGTGCCCAAAGTACTCTTTTACTTTTGACTAAAGATTAAGCTCAAGTACTACAATTCTTTTTTATATTATTTTTCAACAAATTTTGTAGCATACATTTAAAGTATACAACATGATGTCATAAAAACCATCTCACATAGTTGCTCGATTTTTTCTTCTTGTAGCTACAACAGCTACAAGCTATGAATTAGCAAAATTTCTGTATCTGATTCACTATTATTAACTATAACTTTAAAATTATCCTATGATGTTCAATGGGCAACGAACTACAAACAAACCATGTTTTAGTTCTGCTTTTCCCCATTGTTTGTTTTTGATTTTATTTTTTCCCTTCCTCCTCCGGTGGACCAGATCTCTCTCTTCGGTGAAAGCAGGTGGTGGCCTGTCGGCTCCCCAAGGTGCTGTGCCATATCTAAGGACACCACTGTCCCAGCCTAAAGCAGGCAGTGGCCAAACAGACAAATGAGAACATATACTTTCATTCTTTCATATTCATCATTCCTATGAAATACCACAAGCATTTTAATTTCTCTTTATTGTAATAGGTCTTGTGCTGATTCTAAGATTCAGAGTTAAACCTAATGCCTACCCTCAACAAGACTGTCATCTATTAGAAAGAGGCAGAAGAAATCTAGCGTAACGTAAGTCAGATTATAAGTGTCCTTTCTGTACTTGCTGATTAAAACACACACAGGACTCCTAGTCAGTCATAAGGTACTCTGAGCACACAGAATACGAATTCTGAATAAAATGAGATTTAAGGACAAGAAGTCTGCACAGGGGAGACCCCAGTGGATCTTTACCAAAGAGGGGGGTTGCCCAAGTTTCTACCTGAAGTGCTTCTTGCTGTCAGTGGCTCAGTTATTTCCAGAAGATAGGCTGTAACTTTCCTCCTGACCACGGTTTCTACATGTCCACTACGATATTACTGTACTACAAATATTTAAGAGTCAACTTTAGCTTTCCATTCTGAGTGGTTGAATAAGACTTTTATTTTCAAGAAGGGCTCCCCAGGTTGGCAAATTGCTATATTCTTCTTCAGGAAGCTGATCGGTTTACAGGAGACAGTTGTGCTATACGGATCTAACATCTTTGGGATTGCAACCCCAAAGCCCGTTTCTACAGGACACTACACAGAATGTGTAATAAGGTGCCAGCTGTTTGCCAGGCTTCTCTCACACATGAGAGCCTATGTTTTTTAAAGGAAAATTCTGAAGCAAATTTATAATTTGAGATACAGCATAAATATGCTTTAAAAAACAAAAGCTTCAAGGCTACTTATAAATGCATATGGTATTATGGTCTGGATGTTCAGTGCCTTGCAAAGATCCATATGTAAATCCTTGATAATCAGGATGGTGCTACTGGTAGGTGCTACAGGTATAAAGGAGGTGGGGCCTTATAAGAGGTCCTTAAGGGCTGGGGATTTAGCTCAGTGGCATAAGTGCCTGCCTTGCAAGCACATGGTCGTGAGTTCGATTCCCGGTACCAAAAAAAAAAGAGGTCCTTAAGTCTGGAGTATACTCTCAAAAGTGATCATGGGACCCTGTCTGTTTTCTCTCTTCTCTGATGTCAGATGCGACATCTCCTCCTAATCTAACTTCACCATAATGTGCCACCATCTCCTGCCCTTACTAGAACTGAGCTGAGGCAGGTACCATAAATTTCCAAAACTGCATTCAATAAACCACTTTTTACTTTAGAAGCAGCACCCGTTAGGTATTTCATTATAGTGATGGAAACCCGACTAATATACATGGTATACGCTACAATGAGAAGGAATTCATTGTGTGAGTTAAGTAAATGAATGGTAAAAATTCTTGGATCATGCTTATATACTTTAAAGGAAAGCATATTTTTGAAATGGGCTTCAAAGGGACTCCTAGAATTTAGGAGACAGGAGCTGGTAAAAAGATTCTAAGCAAGATGTGGTCCATATACTCTGGTAACCAGGTGTGCAGAGAACAGGAAAAGGGTAATGGATACTGACTTTGAATAAGCACGAAGAACTCTAATGAGAGGTGGCTTTGGAATTTAAATTTATTGATAGGTAACTAGTAAAACAACATTTTGGATTAGGGTAGTAACAATAAAAGTCTTCCACTCACTAAATGGACTTGCTTAAGAACAGAGGCAGATGCCTGGGATACAGTTAAGTCAGGAAGAGCAACCATTCGGAGGGAAGTGGTGGTTGTGCTAGGAGAAGGGATCCACAGGGTTTGGCTCCTGAATGAACAGCCTTGCGAAAAACAAGTTACTCAGCAGGCTTCCTCCTGGAGGAAGGCTTCCCCCACTGTCATTGAGATGCCACCAGCCTTTGACCAAAGATGAAGTATGGCTTGGTTTAAATGTGTCCTGCACAGAGTAAGACCCACGGGACTCACACAAAAGTAAGAGATAAGTACTATTAGGCCAGTGATGAATGAGTGGCATAAAGCTTAGAAAGTACGCACCAAATAACAAGCCAAAGCCTAGGCACAAAGACATGGCATCATCTTCCTTGCTGGACTGGCAGAATTTTCCACACACACACACACACACACACACACACACACACACACGGAATATTTTCAGGTTCTCTGTTGCATCTTTAAGCATGGTATATTAATTAGTTTTCCTATCACTGGGATGAAAACCCAACACCCACAATTTAAAGGAGAGGGTTCGTGTAGCTCACGGTTTCAGGAGATTGAGTCTACAGCCAGATGGCTTTAGGGCAGAAACATCACGGTAGAAAGGAGAGTAAAGCAGAGTGAAGATGTTTAATTCCTGATGCTGGGGCCGGGGATTTAGCTCAATGTCTTAAGCGCCTGCCTGGCAAGCGTGAGGTCGTGAGTTTGATCCCCGGTACCCAAAAAAAAAAAAAAAAAAAATTCTTGATGCTGAGAGAGACAGTGGAGAAGCAGCATTAGGTGGCACAGGTCTAGGGACCACACACAATGCCCAAAGTCCACTCTTCATGATCGACCCGGTCACACCCAACATGTGCTTTCCTGCTCCCATAGACGGCTTTCAAGCCATTCACGGTGACACAGGGTCACAGATTTGTGAAAAAAAAGTGCATGCTGTATGCTATAAAAGAGCCCAGCATGCGCAGGATGCCCTAGTGGTCACCAGCCAGACAGTGCTAGGAGCGTCGTGCCTCTGAATTTCCCAGAACTCATGAGACGTTTGCAACCTCACATCAAATAGGAGCAGAGATGTTTTAAGTTGAAAAGCAAATAAGCTCTTCAAATTCTAGTTTTTTTCTTGACAGAACTACAAACACTGCATTTGTCTTCCTTGTGCTTTTTAAAAGTCTCTTTCCCTCATTTCTTGACTTTTTTAGTTTGTTTCTTTCTCTTACTACTTTTATAGTTTTGAATATCCTACCAGGCATGCATGTTTCCTCGTAACCTTTTCATTCTATCTTTTC
The DNA here is from genome assembly GCA_004027295.1 of Dolichotis patagonum. Taxonomy (NCBI): domain Eukaryota; kingdom Metazoa; phylum Chordata; class Mammalia; order Rodentia; family Caviidae; genus Dolichotis; species Dolichotis patagonum. Next base: position 22,022 of record PVJX010029351.1, read on the forward strand.
CACTCTCTAACTTCCCAGAGACAACTTTCCCATTGTACTTATGACCTGCTTGTAAGGCAATCAGTGTGTAAGGTCTGACGGTAGTTTAGCAGAAATGCCTTGAGCATACTTGTGTTTAATCACATGGCTGCCTTTTGGTTTGAGGTTTAATCTCTTCGGTCTCTACTACAGTTGCACTGTCCTCTAAAATCCTGTATGTGTCAAAGGCTTGGCCCTAGGCTGGCGCTATGGGGAAGTGAACCTAGAACCTTCAGGAGGCAGGGCCTAGAGGGACGTCTGTCAGTCACTTGAGGGGACTGTGGGAATCTAGCACCATCCTACACCTCTTTTTGCTTCTTAAGCATGAGCTGAACAGTTGGTTCTGCCACATGTTGCACTTCATAGATATGTGGCAGCTCATCAGAGGCCTTGAAGCATTGAGTCTATCCCATTACGAACTAGAATCTCTACTACTAGGCCAAAATTAACCTTTTCTCTTATAAGTTAATAACCTCAAGTAACTTGTTGTAGTGAAAGAAAACTGACTAATACAGCCCCATATCCTTCATCTACGTAATGTAGATTCTAACGCCTTCTCTGGAGGGCTAGTACAACTGCAGAGGATCCACGTGCCACCTCCAGCACCATGTTCACAGACCTTTCCTTCCATGGACATGGGCTCAACTGTAGAATGTACCTCTTTCCTGTTGATCTCTGTAAGAAAACCAGTGACTATGATACTAATCTTCTTCATCTTGTAACAGCTATGAATAATCAACCACAACTACACACACTTCGTGTTTCACTTGTTAGGAAAAACCTTTAAATATGCCAAATGACTTAACTGGTAATCTAGCAACTTAAATTGCAATTAATAATTCTGAGCGTCATAACCAAACTTCAAACTTTTAACGACCTAATGCGTGTCGATTCCTCAAAACTGGAAATATATTTCCTTTCTGAGTATAGGTGTATTCTGTTTCAGACAAGAGTCCTGTCCCTCGATGGATTGTACAGAAGCCTCCACGATTGCTAAAAATGTGGTACGCAGACCTGGCT